>CM074814.1:1292408-1335534 GCA_037447605.1 Zygnema circumcarinatum
GAAGGAGGGAGGGAGGGAGAGAAAGAGGGAGGGAGGGAGGGAAGGAGGGAGGGAGGGAGGGAGGGAAGGAGGGAGGGAGGGAGAGAAGGAGGGAGGGAAGGAGGGAGGGAGGGAGGGAAGGAGCGAGGGAGAGGGATGCTGGGTCACACACCTTCGCAAGCGCGAAACAGTTTGGGGAGAGCACGAGCCCCATGCAGCGATCAGCTCCCGCTGCTGCAATCTGCCCCGCCATGGCTGTCAGAATGCGAACACAGGGCCAAGGCAGAAATTGAACCTGTGAACCGAGCTTTACCAGACAGCAACATGACGCAAGAAAGCGGATATACATGGAGCTTCTCAGTTACCTGTGGGCATTCAGTCAGCTCCAACAGAGGAATGCGCTGTAATGTTCCGCGTTCCATGCGGAAGGAACAGATTTCGTTATCCTAGAACCCTCCAATAGAGAGCGATGTAGGGTGAACTAATGAAACAAGACAACAAACAGATGATCTTGAACCTTTACCATGCAATGCTGCATATTACACGTTAAAGCGAAACACCATGCTTTGAAAGGAAAAATAGCCCGGGTCTTAGTTGGAGAAAAAGTCAAAAAAGGACAACGCTTAACCAACGGATGTAATCCATTGTATGTATTGTATTAACAGATTACTTAAACATTACCGTCTCTGACTTTCTTCATAGAAGAAAGTTCTTCATAAAAGAAAGAGAGGGTCCTTAAAATTTTCACCTGAGCACATGTGTAAAGACAGTTAGAGAGAGGGCTCCAACAGGCTCCTGTCACAGCCTGCTTGTGTGCAGACTCGGGCAGTGCAAAAATTTCCGTGCTGCTGCCCGTGTCCGTACGAATCTCGGCCGCCAGAACTTGCCCCCCTGCTTTTCCCACTGCTGCAAGAAGCGCTCTACCGTCCAAATTTGTCGTTAGCGAGCAGCACGAGACGGGGGCTCCGTCTGCTCGGCATAACTGCAAAAAAAAAAAAACCCACCAAACATTCAAATGCACAGTAAAAGATAGGGAGTTTATCAGATCCGATATATCAGGAAGATTCATACATTTGAATGAATAAAAAACAAACAATGTGCAAAGACAAGGTTTGAAGTTTGCACCTCCTTCAACAGGGACACTCGTTCCGCTCTATGTCCGCATTCAGTGGTTAGAGGCACCACGAGACTCCATAAACGCACACTGCAGCCCGGCCGAACATGATAACAGCACCACTCTGAAAGAACGGAAGCATAAGACATCATGTCCACGTGAAATTTTTGATCCGTTCATCAAAAGTTTGGCTCAGTCTTTGCCGATGCTCACGAAGGAAAGCTTTACGTGTTTAAAAACAAACAACATGAAGATGTTGCGTCTTCTGTCATACAACACCAATGTTTCAAGAGAGGAGGAGGAGGAGGAGGGAGTTTCTATGGCCAAACTTCATCATATAGATTTGAACCTGTTTGGTCAAATCGTCATTTGGCGTTAGGGCCCAAACCCCACAAGGATTCAACTTTAAGAGAAACAGTCTTCAGTTAGTCAACTTCACAAGGAAGTCGTGCTGTCCTTATAAACCCTAACCCACTTTCGTCCTTAGAAATCAAACAAACTTTGAAGAAACCGGTCTTTTTTCTCTTCGATTTCACCATCTCATCATGTCCAGATTATCTCTATATTCTTGAGCTGTTTTCTGAACCCTCGATAAAGCAAATTCCCAGCCCCTTTAACCCACCTTCCGTCTGCAGATCCGGTGAGCAAAACAAGCCGTCCAAAGGCTCCCTTCTCCCCCTGCTGCTCTCCGCCAACTTGTGCCCAATCCAATGCTGTGACCCACCCTGAATGAGCCCTCCAAATTCCCCTCCAAAAAGGATGCACCTGCAAGGGCCGGCGATTCAAAGAAGGCTGCGCTGCTTTCAGCTTCCAAAGCGACACGTGTCCAGAACGGGCTCCCACTGCAAGATAGGCTCCCTCTCCCTCTCCCTCTCCCTCTCCCTCTCCCTCTCCCTCTCCCTCTCCCTCTTGGGAAGGACAAGGGGGAGACCAAGCGACTGCTAAGGCAGCATAAACATCATTTCGGGCTGACCAAGCAGCGGCCGGAATGGCAGGATAACTGCAAGAATTGGGCTTTTTTTGGCCAATAGAGGCTAAGTTTTGAGCATCCGGAGTCCTATTCCCTGGTAGGGGAACTTCAGATTCGTCATGCAAGTCAGGTTTTGGCTCAAGAAGACCTGCTTCGCCCCAAGACTCGTGGGTCAATATTGAGGGGTTTTCGCTGCCGGAAAAGAGAACATTGGCGGACTCAGTCCATAGAGAGGGTTCGTCTGCTTCTTCCACAAAAGTCGAGAGCAGCTCCCTTTCTGGTAACATTCCTGTTGTTCTTCTATAGACTCCATCAGAAGCAAACTCTGCTCCTGCTACAGGGGAGTCTTCTCTCAAAATGAAAGCTTTTGCAGTTGATTGGGTTTCGCCTGTGGAGTGAACTGCACTCCCAGCAGTGGCCTCCCACCTCCTCTCCTGCTGCTTACTACTGGAAACAGGTGGGGAAGTAATCTTCCCCGAAACATAAGCACGAACTTTCCTTCGTAATAGGAGCAGAACTGCCTGCCAGAATGGTACAGAAACATCGAAACGGATAAGAGCAACTGAACAATGAATTGAGAAGCTTCTTTCAAGATGACCCACCTTGAGAAAAGCAAGATATCTTACAGGAGGAGACCCATAACATACGAGAGCTGCATTCTTACCTTTGTGAAACCACTAGCAGCCTCCATGACCTCTCCTTGTGGCTGAGAAACTTCCGCGAAAGCCTCCTCCAAAGCAGTATTGTCAACTGCTTGGAGTCTCTCCCAGGGCCCTATTCATTTTCCAAGGAGAAAACCGAAGGAAATATAAAGAAAGGAAATGGAGACTGGAGACAAACGAAACAGGTATAGCCTCTACAAAGCAGGCCACCCTAAAAACCCTAAAAACCCTAAAAACTGCGCATGGGTTTACCTCCGCGATAGATGGGGAGTAGCGCAAGAGGGATTTGCGCACGCTTCTTGACAAACAGATTGAAGGCCTCCTGCATGTTTCCAACACACAAAGTGCATCAAATTTCAAACATAGCAAGCAAGGGCCACAACAACACAGTCAAATCACACTCATTTTGACACAAAACGGACGGTTCTACTTACCTCTGCAAGGCCTGCAACAGATCCCTCTTCATAATGATGAAGTCCGGGGTCTGTCCATTCTCTACGCCTTCTCTTCTTACTTGATGTGGGAGAAGGCTCATCATCTTCATGCTCTCCGCTATCAAACTGCGTCACGGAAACCCTTCTTAGAGGGATTTCCTCATTGGTCTGGAAATGCTTTAGCTCCTGGTTAACCACTCTCTTCTCAGGTCTCCCTTCATTCGTGAGAGGGATACCATCCCTGCAAGAACTTACCATGCATGCAAAACGAAGGTGTGAGAGGCAGTAGGTCGTCTTACAACTCATAGGGGGGTGGAAAGGGAGAAGATGGATGGTGGAGGGAGTGGGGAGAGGGGCGGGAGAGGAAAGGGAAGGAGAGGGTGAGAGGGCGAGAGCACGCAGCAGTAGGGGAGAGAGAGGAAATGGAAGGAGAGAAGAGGATTCACCACAGTGATATCTCCAAAAAGGAGCTCTCTCACCTTGGAGATTCCTCAGAAGCTCCATTCTGTTCCCACCAATAGGCCCATGATTATTTTGCCAGATTTCAACAAAAACATTGGACCGCCTCTGACGAGCACAGAGATATGATTAAAAGTGAAACTTTTACGAAGGGAGTTCATAAACAACCTAGGAAGGGCAGCTGGGGTGCATTTCGACCTCAGCTTATCGTGTGTGTGAGACGGACGGAGAGACGGAGAGATGAGGAGAGGGGGCAAGGAGGCCGGGAAAGGTGGGAGGAGGAAGGGAGGGAGGGAGGGAGAGCTCACGCTTGTCAAAGGCAACTCGTCAAGGAAGTTATAACCTGTCGACTCAAGTATGGCGTGGAGGCGTTCGGAGAGGTCATCAAGCTGCGGGCCACGACCCGCCGAGTGAGGCCTTGATCAGTGCAGGCAGGAAGGGGTTCAGGAACAAATTCATTCCACTCTTATAAAAAGCAGTACGGGCTTCTTCTGATTCTTCTGCTTGAGATTGACTGACAAGTTAGAAAGTAGGAAATGTGAGTGCTCCCACCTCCACCCACTCACTGCCAATTTCCACATAAGGAGCCCGATAGAGCTTCACTCGTGAGTCAGTTGTGCATACTGCCAACAAACATCTGTCTCGCACCCATCCAATCAAGAGAGTGAAAAGAAAAACCAAGACCTAGTTGCACAGAAGTGTCCTACACAGCGTAAGCAATAGCCACGGTTACTTCACAAGGGGCATACACGAACTTCTTCACTAAGTTCTTCGTTCTATTTGGGCTGACCTTCCTTGCGGATTTCCATGACAAAACCAGAAGCAAGTGGCATGCAAGCAAGCTCTCTATAACGAGACATTGACGATGTCAGTCCTCTTACCCCCCTTCCTCCGAGTATCCCTGCGGGGACCAATCAATGCTGCGAGCTGCAACTTTGACCTCCATCCTTAGACGGCTCGCCAACAGAGAAGGATTCCTCAAGTCTGCGAGAAGCAGGAGCAGCTCCCTCTCCCTCAGTAGCTAACCTTCACCCTACAGCAAACCATCAGCATTCTCGGCAACAGAAGAGGAGGACAAAATACCATCTATGGAAGTAATGTGCACCAAATTCTACAAAATAAGAGCAGAAGAAGAGAAGGGCCTTACCATACTGACTGACAGGGCCTATTGGCAGATTCGGGCTCGCCTTGCAATGTATGTATCCCCGAGGCCCTTTCAGAGATGCAGGATTCTGTTGTATTACCAGCCAGAAATCCCTGTCAGTTGTTCGTCTCGGCGATACGTTTGAGAGAGAGGGACGGGGAGAGAGGAAGAGGGCGAGGCAGAGGAAGAGAGAAACAGGGGGGGAGAGACGGACAGCGAGAGAGAGGGGGGAGAGGGAGAGGGAGAGGGAAAGCGAGAGCAAGAGCGAGAGGAGAGCGAAAGGGAGAGCGAGAGGGAGAGGAGAGGAGAGGGAGAGGAGGAAGAGGAGGGAGAGGGAGAGGGAGAGGGCGAGGGAGAGGGAGCGGGAGAGGGAGCGGGAGAGGGAGCGGAGAGGGGAGAGGGAGAGGGAGAGGGAGAGGGAGAGGAGAGAGAGGGAGAGGGAGAGGGAGAGGGAGAGGGAGAGGGAGAGGAGAGGGAGAGGAGAGGAGAGGGAGAGGGAGAGGGAGAGGGAGAGGAGAGGGAGAGGGAGAGGGAGAGGGAGAGGGAGAGGGAGGGAGAGGGAGAGGGAGAGGGAGAGGGAGAGGAGAGGGAGAGGAGAGGGAGAGGGAGGGAGAGGGAGAGGGAGAGGGAGAGGGAGAGGGAGAGGGAGAGGAGAGAGGGAGAGGGAGAGGGAGAGGGAGAGGGAGAGGGAGAGGGAGAGGGAGAGGAGAGGGAGAGGGAGAGGGAGAGGGAGAGGAGAGGGAGAGGGAGAGGGAGGGAGAGGGAGAGGGAGAGGGAGAGGGAGAGGGAGAGGGAGAGGGAGAGGGAGAGGGAGTGGGAGAGGGAGAGGAGAGGGAGAGGAGAGGGAGAGGAGAGGGAGAGGAGAGGGAGAGGAGAGGGAGAGGAGAGGGAGAGGGAGAGGGAGAGGGAGAGGGAGAGGGAGAGGGAGAGGGAGAGGGAGAGGGAGAGGGAGAGGAGAGGGAGAGGGAGAGGAGAGGGAGGGAGAGGGAGAGGAGAGGGAGAGGGAGAGGGAGAGGGAGAGGGAGAGGGCGAGGGCGAGGGCGAGGAGAGGGCGAGGAGAGGGAGAGGGAGAGGGAGAGGGAGAGGGAGAGGGAGAGGAGAGGGAGAGGAGAGGGAGAGGGAGAGGGAGAGGAGAGGGAGAGGGAGAGGGAGAGGGAGAGGGAGAGGGAGAGGGAGAGGGAGAGGGAGAGTGGGAGAGGGAGAGGGAGAGGGAGAGGGAGAGGGAGAGGGAGGGAGAGGGAGAGGGAGAGGGAGAGGGAGAGGGAGAGTGGGAGAGGGAGAGGGAGAGGGAGAGGAGAGGGAGAGGGAGAGGAGAGGGAGAGGGAGGGGGAGAGGTCTCACAAAGATGGTGACAAGATGGCCGGCCGCCACTGCAAGTAGATTCTCCTCAGACCAGCGCACAGCAGAGGGAAAAAGCGGTGAAGAAACGAGAGACACAGAGCTCGCAGGGCGCCCGCCATGTCCGTGGTTGGCATCCATTCCTCGCTTGCAGTCCTCCATGGCTGCCAGCTCTAGCCCTAACCCTAACCCTAACCCTAACCCTGACACGTACAGCCATTTCCAGTTACCGTTCAACTGCGAAGTCTCTGCTCTGTCCCGCGCTGTACGGTCCGGTCCCAGTCACTGTACGGACGGTGTCAAGATTCTCACGGGTCAAGCACGCCACGTGGCGCATCCTGGGCTCCTTTAAGATTTGGAAGATCTCTCGCAGTGTGAACACCTCGCTTGTCGTTTATTGGACGAGGTAGAGCGGGGTGCCACGTGGCGCATTTTGAGACGGCGACCGCCTTGACCGACGGGTGCATGGAACGTCGCGCTTGTTCCAATATTACGCTGACTGTTAACGGCGGCATGGATCGGGGGATGGGTGAAGGAAGGCATGCCCTTGGCCACCACCTCAGAGCCTGTCCCTCTCTGCTCTCTGCAGGGCGGGGAAGGGGAAGGGGGCGGCCATGGATGGCCCCTGCAGGGCGGGGCGGGGACTTTCTGTTCGCCGGGGAGAGCTTCAACATCATTCTGACCTTTTATCAATTTTAAGCTAAACCTGACCCTAATTGTGGAGCAGAAAGTGGTTGTAAGGCTAAACCTAGAGCAGCTCTCATATGCAGCCCAGCTCAGGAATGGCGCCCATGAGTGAGTGCTAGTAGTCATAATAAGCTTGAAGAGGGAAGCATTTGAAAATGAAGAAGACAGCATCCAAGATGCTTGGACGGGGGGTTGGGCGAGGCCGCATGAAGGCAGTGCCAACTGTCTCTGCGACGCCACTTTCTGTTAGGAGGGAAGTGGTGAAGAAGGCTGTTGCAGTGCCAGGGGTGGCCTTGCCGGAGGTAGACGAGTCATTTGAGCTGCGGCCTCCTTCTCCAAACCGAAAGGTTGCATTTGCTATGACCATCAAGCTGTCAGACGCACTCAAGGAAGTTCTGAACAATGCAGAACTGGAAGGTATTCAGCCGGAAATCAAGTTTGGCATCGATAATGTGAGAAACCGTGAACTGGTCAAGCTACTTAGGCGTATGTTGCGCTTGTTGTTGTTAGGATGACTGTTTTGACTGCACCCCAGGTTTCTGGGTGCACTAGTTTTGCAACAGTGCTACATTCAGAAAACGTGTGGGTTCAGCTCAGGACCTCTCAAAAGGAACACGGTTCAACCATATTTGACTCAACAGCGTAGTTGTTGCTGAAGAGGGAGAACATCAATTCACATTGAGGTTCTGTCGTTGCAGGTTATCAGAGTCGGATCAATGGAGTTCAAGCTGACTTCCAATCCAGAAGCAGGGACAGGGCTTTGCGACTGCTACATGGATGAGCAGCTCAGGGCAGACGGTGTAGATGGAGTCTTATCTCATGTGGGCTCAGTCGCCCGCAAGCTCTCCGTGCAGCGGCTTCTTGATGATTCAGAGAAGGCGAAATGGAAGCAGCGGTCGGAGGAGGTTGATAAATCCCAAAAAGGCCGAAAGTAAGTGATTCACTGTTTCAACTTCGTATTGAGATGAAGGTGCAGAATAGCTTCCGATCCCTCACTTGTAATGTTTCCGCCTCATTCGTTTCAAGCAAGCCCTCTGCACCAAGCAACCAAAGGGTTTTATTCACGTACGGACTCTTCAGAGTTATCAAACGCTGACCAGGAGACGACTTTCTTTACTCAATGCATGTTGCCCGAATCGGCTGTCACTTTCAATGCACTGAAATGAAGTTCTTATGCCTGCGCAGAGTCATGGTGTTCGACCCGAAGAATCCAGGCTTAGATGGTAAGAACACTGTAGCCCTTGTACTCGTCCTACATTTGAAGAGCACCATTGGTGGACAGAAAACCCAGTGGCTCGTTGCATACATCCGTGTCGTTTCCATACTCTTGTAGAGAGATCTTGTATCTAGAAGTTGAAGATTCTCCATCCTTGACATGGGATTTACTAATGTCAGAGGGCCCATGCATTGGAAAAACTCTTATTCTCGACAACCGATTAAGTTGAGCAAACATTCATGCATGCGGGAAGTGGCAAACATGAGGAAGACAAGCATTAGCGGCTCGCTCAAGTGGGTTAGGCAAGCGTGTTGCAAACAATGACTCGGTTCAAGAATGCACGTAAGGAAGTTGAGCAGATATAGGCTGAAGATGGTCTTTCAAAGGAGAATAGCAAGCATTTGCAGAAAGGGTTCATGATGTAGACAAACATCAGTTCAATTGGATATTGTGCGGATAGTCCTTGCAAATTACAGAAGGGAGTGAAATTATTCAAGTGTCCTTCATCTAGAGTTCAGCATGTAAAGAGCAGCAGTAAGCATGGGCTGTTCTTAAGATTTATTTCGTAAGTTATCTATGTTGTTAGGATATGGTCAAGTGGCATCATCAATCCATTCCCTCGAATGGTTTACTGAAGGACTGCTTTGGGCTCATTGGTGGGTTCGGTCAGCCTCGCAGGCACAACTCAACAAAAAGAGGAAAATCACAATGATTCCTTCTGGTAACAGGCCTCCGCACCGACCTTAGTTGACCCTGTGACTCTGAAACATTTGAACATCTCCAGAGGAACTGAGGGACGTTAGACTTCCCCTGAATCTGCTGTGTTTAACTTCATTCTTTCTGTTGTTTTCAGCCCCTCCCGCAGTTCGGCCAAAAGTGATGCCAATTGCCAAACCTATACCTCGTACAGTGCCGGCCCCTCGGCCTCCTTCTATTCAGCCTGCCCAAAAGCCAATGAGGGAGCCCTCATCATCTGTTGCTGCATCCACTGTCCCCTCTCCACCTATACGTGCTGCTTCTCCTACCGCTCCACCTCCCTCTTCTGCTCCCACTCCTATTCCTTCCACTGTTCCCGCTTCCATTTCTGCTCCAATTCCCACTACTGCTCGTGCTCCCTCTCCCGCTGCTTCTGTTCGAGCAACGGGAAAAGAGAAGGCTGTCAGTCCTCGCAGTGGAGCCAATAGTCCTGCAGAAGGCGGAGCAGGCCAAGTCAGGAAGGCTTCTCTTTTGCCACCAATAAGTGCTGTAGAGCTGCGAGCTCAGCTTCTGAAAATACTTTCAGAAAATCCGAGGGGCATGAAGCCAAAGGTGAGATAATGTATACGATGCAATGCAATGTGTGGTCTTTACGTATGCATGAGTCACATAGAACTTCAGATCGGTGGAACTCTAGACTACTGCTGCTGTTGTCGTCGACTCTATGGCCTGTGAAAGTTTGAATTGTGGGTCTATGGAACAGGCACTGGAGAAGGCCATGGGAAGAGAATTTCATCAGATGGAGCGTGTTGTGAAGCAGGTAAGCAGTCCGCATGCGTCGTATCGTGACTAGTCCTCAAAAAGATCATAAGCTCGCTCTCGAAATGTATTGCCCTGGAATGGCCTTTGGGAATCCATCTTCCTATTATTGCCAAATTGACTTTGAGACCTTATGTACTTGAGTGACAATTTGTTGAACCTTACAATGCCTTTCTGTTTGTCTCTTGCAGATTGCAGAATACAAGGCACCTGGGCTTTGGAGGTTATCACAGAATTCCCAGCAGGGTTCAGCTCCTAAGACTTCCACTACGAACGCGAGGTTGGATCATGCCCCAGCATTTCCATTCCATTGAAAAAGACTAGTATATGTGACATCTTACCGAGCATATTCAGACCTTCCTTCTATCATGTTCGCATAAAATTCATTCTGTTTTAAGGCCAACTTCTTCTATTTGGTGGGTCTGTGATGCAGTTCTCCAGATAGTGTGGTGGAATCACCTCCCCTCGCTGCAGAGTCCCCTGCAGTTCAGATCACCACAACTCCCGAGAAGGCTCCAAAACCTGTTCTTAACTTAAGCCTTAAGGTTCATGGGGCAGACCTCTCTAAACTGCCTACCCCTCGTTTTGCGAATGTCGATAATGGGGTAGATAATGGTAAGGGGGTTCTCGATGGAAAGGTGAAAAGTAACAGAGAAGCCAAGGAGTCTGAGAAGGATGGTGTCCCCCAAAAACAAGCTGCGGATGTGTTTGGTAAGGCTTCGCCAACAGGTGGGAGAGGGAAGGAAGGGAGGCAAGGGGGTAGAGTCCTCCCACCATCTGAGCAAGGCAAGAAGACAGTTGAGCGGCCCAAGGATGATGGTCAGAGTGGGGGAGAGAAGCCAAAGCAGGTACGGAGTAGCAGTAAACAACAGAGTGTGGAATTACAGCAAAAGAGTCCAGAGGGGCCTGTCAATGTACAGAGTTTGCAGAATGGGATCGTTGCAGGTGAAGAGAAGACGGTACGGGATGAAAGTGTTAATGAGAGCGCAAGCAGTGGAGGGAGTGGTAGTGAGAGTGAGAGTGAGAGTGGGAGTGAGAGTGGGAGTGAAAGTAGTGAGAGTGGCAGTGGAAGCGATTCAGAAAGTGAAGGTAGCAGCAGTTCAAGTGGGGAAGAGGAGGATGAGGTAGATGTTGACATTGACATTGACAGTGATGGAGAGGGAGGAGGTGGAAAGGGCAAAGGCAGAGAAGGAAAGGCTGCTTTGTTGTCACAGAGCACGGATATGAAGTTGAGCCATGAAGTCAAAGCACAGTCAGCGGAAGTGAAGTTGCCAAGATCTGATTCAAGAGATGCAAGGTCTGGTGAAGGAGGCAGAGAAGGGAAGAAAGAGAAGAAAGAAGGAGAGAAGGCAAGGCATAAGCATAAGGAGCCTTTCAACCGTGTGGAGAATAATGAGGTTATTGAGGCTAGGCACGTTGATATTCGAGAGGAGGATTCTATCAGTGGGAAAAGTGGTGATAAAATGGAATTGCCTGAAATAAAGCAAGGGCAAGGGATAGAAGATAGGTCTGGTTTTGAGATAATAGGGCTTGGTATGATGGACGAAGGGACTGAGATGGATCAGGTAGGCACTGGGTTAGGAATACCTGGGGGTTCATCATGTATGAAGGAGAATGTAAAGGACGAGTCTGTAGAGCTTATTGCTGAAACGATGCAGGCCTCCATTCGAAAGGAAACTCATAGAGAAAAAAGGCGAGCTGAAAGGGGTCCAGGAAGTGAGAGAGCAGAGAAGAGGGAGAAGGTCGATCGAGGTGATGCGACTGAGGGATTGGAAATGGTGGAGAAGGTGGAGAGGTCAAAGAGCATAAAAAAAGGGGAGAGAGAGCACAAACGCAAAGAGAGACACGTAGGTCAAGAAGCGGAGAAAAAGAAAGGACGAGAGAATCATGCAGGAAGAGTTCACGGCAAGGACAAACTTCAAGTCCTTCCAGAATCGAGGAAGGTGGATCTTGACGACAGTGAGACTATGGCAGATGATTTTATGCAAGATGAGTTGTTAAGTCCTTTGGTAGAGGAAAATAGGGGAGAGCCTGAGAAAGGTACAGCGAGAGAGCTGAAAACCGTGAGCATTGAAAGTGATAGTCTGGAGGGGAGAAAACCTGCTCACGAAAGCATGGAGGAAGCAGAGACTGGAAGCAGAGTGATGGAGGTAGAGAGACAACCAGTAGAGAGCCAAAGAGAGAGTGATGGGGAACGGAAGATAGAAGTTATCGAGGAGGGAAGCCAAGGTAAAGAAGGAGGCATAGGACGGAACGAAGTGGAGAGGAAGGAGGTCGATTTTGAACAGTCGGAGCATCAGACAGAAGGAATGGAAGAGGAGAGAGAAGAGGGAGAGCTTGATGCAGATGTGGAGATGGAACAGCAGTTAGAAAGGCAGGAGGATGGAGAGGAGGCAGTGGAAGGACATAGAGCGAAAGTGACGATAATGGATGAAACAAAAGATGCTCGACAAGAAATAGAACATGGAAGAATTGCGGAGATAGAAATGGCATTTTCGGAAGACCATGGGGAGGAAGAGCAGAAAGAGCGGGTGAAGAGAGAATGGGAGGAGCAAGAGAGATTAGCAAAAGAACACAAGGAACTCGAACGAGAGAAGGAAAGAGTGGAAAAGGAGCGACAGGAGAGGGAAAGAAGGGACAGGGAGCAAAGAGAGAGAGAGAGGGAGCGCAAGGAGAAGGAGCGGGAGGATAGGGAGAGGAGGGACAGGGAGAGGAAAGAAAAGGAACGGGAGGAGAAAGAGAAGTTGGAAAGGGAGCGGAAAGAGAGGGAAGACAGGGAGAGGAAAGAAAAGGAACGGGAGGAGAAAGAGAAGTTGGAAAGGGAGCGGAAAGAGAGGGAAGACAGGGAGAGGAGAGAGAGGGATAAGAAAGAACGGGAAAGGGAAGAGAAAGAAAAATTGGA
Organism: Zygnema circumcarinatum; assembly: GCA_037447605.1. NCBI lineage: Eukaryota > Viridiplantae > Streptophyta > Zygnematophyceae > Zygnematales > Zygnemataceae > Zygnema > Zygnema circumcarinatum. The sequence goes on from CM074814.1 coordinate 1,304,829, forward strand.
GAGGGAACGGAAGGAACGGGAGGAAAACGAGAAAATGGAAAGGGAAAGAAAGGAGGAGAGGGAGGCGAGAGAAAGGAAGGAGAGGGATAGGAAAGAAAAGGAGAGGGAGGAGAAGGAACGGAAAGCAAAGGCGAGGGTGGAGAAGGAAAGGAAAGAAAGAGAAAGGAACGAGAAATTTAGAAAAGAAAAGGAGAGAGAGGAAGAGCGACTACGTATGCGGGAGGAGTTAGAAAAAGCAAGCGAAAGCGATAGGCGAGTAGAGGCTTTGATTGAAAGCCCGGAGGAAGGAGAGGAGCGGGATGAGGGAGAAGCTGAGGAACAAGAAGATGGCGTGCAGGTTTCTATGGGGAAAGAGACAGGCTTTGAGAGGGGGCCTGTGGGAACGAAAAGCAAGGAGGAGAGAGAGAAGAGAGAGAAAGTTCAAGGTAGTTCTGGGATTGACCAAGAGGGTGAAGTTGTTAGAGGGGCGCAGAAGACGGAGGGAGGGAGACAGACAGAAGGAGAGAGGAGCATAATGGACCGGGAAGATGTTGAGATGGGGGATGCTGTCCCTTCCACTGCAAAGGTTGGAGTAAAAAGGGCGAGAGAGGAGGTAGCTGGTATGTCGGGCAAGGCCGGACAAAGGAGGTATGCGGGAGATGTTGGGAGGCCGACAAATTGGAAACAATCTCCCGTTCCAAGTGTGGCGGTGGGAATCTTGACGAATCACACGTCGCCAACTGTACCGCCAGTTGTAGGAGGGAGCTCTACCTCTCTCTCAGCTGAATCTCTTTCTGAAGGAGCAGAGTTGCGGGAAGCTTTGGGAGGAGAGAGAGGTCGACCTATCAAGGAAGTGGCAAGTAGAGATGGGAAACAGGAAGTTCGAGGGGAGGGTTTGTCCAGAGCTGAGAGAGCCAAAGGGGAAAGCCCTCCAATTAAAAAGGTTGGGGAAAGAAATTCGAAGGGTGGGGATCGAAATACCAACAGAATAGATGCTAGTGGAGAGGGTGCAAGAGCAAAAGCTAAGGGGATGCAGACTGGGCTGTTCTCCACAAAAGAAAAAGAGAGTGGGAACCAAGGGGAGAACGGAAATGGATTTGAGAATGAACACAGTGGGAGTGCTCGTCGTGGTAGCACATCTCAAGCTGCTAATCTAAACAATTCGAAGGAAGATGTAGGGGCTCGAAAGAAGGGGCAACCTGGGAAGCCTAATCCTCAAGCTGGAGACCTTCGGAATGTTGTAAAAGCCACCAAGGTGGCAATTGTTGAAAATGGAGTTGGTAAGAATGGAGTTGTGGTGGGTATGAAAGGGAAGGGTGAAGTGGGCCAAGTGAAGACTCAAGGAGGGAGAGCGAAGGTCCAGAAAGAGATGAAGGATGAGTTCTTTGCCAAGTTTGAGAAGGAGAGAGCGGAAGTCAAAGGGCCTGTGGAAAATCTTGCACAGTAAGCTCCCTTCATGCCATTTTCTGTTGTTGCTAACTGAACAGAGCAGTAGAGATGGTGCTGTGCTCTGTGTGTAATTCAAAGAGATCGTTTGTAGGAGTATGACTTCATGACTCATATAGTGCTTGAGCTTTACATTGTGAGCAGGTGCTTGGAGTATGAGAAGGAGTTTCGCGAGAAATTCCGTGTTTATAGTGTTCTCAACAGCGTGCTGGAAAGTGACAGGTGGCGTGACTCTCCTCCCTCAGGACATACATTCCAGTGCATAGCCATCTATCGCTATGTCGGAGCATGACATCAAACCTAACGGAATCTGACCGAAGTGGACGAGATTTTCGTTTTTGTGATGCCGTTGTTTTGCAGAGAAGACTTCTCAAACTTGGAAACAGAATTACAGAAAGAAGAGGATGAGGATAAGCGAGAGTCCTTGAAAGTGAAGTTGAAGAGAAAGTACAGGCAGATGAATCCGGTATGGACCTAATCATGCTTTCCTTTGAAGTGCTATATTCTCTCCTGTATCGGAAGAGGGGTTCGGATGAGACGATTGTTATTCGTGTTAAGTTGTTGAATGTCAGATGTGCTCTCTCTCTCTCGCGCTCTCTCTCGCTCTCTCTCTCACACACACAGTTACCTTTCTTGTGTGTAACAGAGACATTCGAGAATGCTGGCTGTCTTCAAAATTCTCCACACAGAGCTGCAGGTAAGTCTCTCACAAACTAAACAGAAAGCCAATGAATGATAATCCTTATCTTCTCATTTTGCTGCCTTTTGTTAAGGACATTGAAACGGCTTAATCTCCCTATCAGTCAATTTTTGCGTGAACCGCTGTCGGTATTCCATTCAGCTGTAGGTTAATATCTGATGATTTAATGATGAAACATGTAATGTGTTTTTATGTTGAGTATGCATCTTTCTTAGTTTCCTGTCTCTTCTGCACCCAGTCCCCACGTGTTGCTGTGTCGCCAGCGTCACATCACGTTACCGTATCCTGAATTCAGTCCCCTTATGGCTGCAGGCAATCAAACGGCGACTCACGGATTTTGCTCGAAAGCATGAACAGAGTTAACGGATGGGAGCCTATTCCGGAAACCGTTCTAAGGTTTTTCTATTTTTGTCCGATCGGAGCGTCTGTCATTGTTTCCAATTGACGCCCACTCATTTTTCCAAAGGTGTCTGGGTGTGTGTGTACGGCTTGTAGGGGATACAAAATGCCGTAGAGTTCGAGTCCCTTCTTGGAGAGGATTGGTCGAGGGGTAACCTAGCCTTGGTCAGACTTCTGTTAATAAGGAATTTCTTATAGTGGAAAGGCATTATGCCTTAAGTAATGCAAAAGAAGGGGCCAAAAAAGTTTGTTTGCTTGTGGCTTGCTTTTGCTTTTTGTGTACCGCTGTGTGTCTGTCTGCAAACATTCCCACATTCTCGTTTTGTTCTGATTTGTTTTGTACTCTTCCCAGAGAATGGGAACATGGTTGTGCATTCTTGGAAGACTTCAAAGGGAATGGTCTGTAGTGCTAGATGTGCACCTTTTGCCTGGAACCAATAAAGAGAAGGAAAAAAGTGAGAGTGAGAGACCGAGAATTTGCTTAAATGACTGCAACCGCGGCCTAGCTTTCATCTCCAATATAGTGTAACATCGTCGCTTCCTGCTCTTACAACCCTCACAGCCTACCCTACCACTTCTCTCGACCTCTACAGCCGTTGCTCGGACCCCAGGCCGACACATCCGGTCCTCTATCAAATCTGCAAAATGGCCGCACGTTCATCCAGTGCTTGGAAGTGCTCCATCAGAAAGAGCATCATCAGATTAGGACATCGATTTCGCCGCCTCTCATGGAATTCAGAAAGCAGCCCCATCCCACTGTAGGGAGCACTGGGCAGGCGCCCTTCCTGACCATCCCCAGGTCGCATCTCAAAAAATAGCGTTTCACGAACCTCCAAGGGGCACTCCCTCAGCAGACCAGCGACTCCACATAACTGAATGATGAGATCAATCCGACTCCCCTTCATTGGAGTTGCCGTAACTCTAATTGCGAAAATTGTGGATTGTTCAAAGTCCAGTTCTTTCCCCAAGCTTCAGAAGACGAGCTATAATGCTGGGGGGCAGCGGCAGCGGCAGCCTTCAGAATGAGGGAGCCCAAAGTGCACGGAGAGGGAGCAGAGTGCATTGGTCTACGTCACTTGCGGCTGGCGGGCACCTTTTGAGCGTGGTTGAGAAAAAAAGAACTTTGAACCCTTTTCTGGGGCTGCACTACAAGTCTGCTTTCTTCTAGGGCAGGGCTGCAACTTGAAGCAGGAGGTGCATGTTTAGTCCTCCCACGCATCATCCGCTGCCCCTTCTCCCTTCTTTGGATCAGTAGTAGCAGTGAGCATGTGCTTATACTTATCGTCCACGCGAACTGTTGTGTTTCCAATCAAACCAACACCAGTTGGTACAGTCCGGCCTTCACGGAAGGCTGCTGCTTCTTCTCTCTCCTTCTTCCGAGCAGCCTGATTACCCATAGCCAACGGATAATGTCAGCCGACTTGCATGCTACAAGCAACAAAAATAGGATTTCTGAGAGCATACAGCAAGACAGTACACTTGCAGCTCATGATACAGCTGTTTCTTGCGAAAGGGCTAATGACTCAACAATGGGGTTCTAGTTCTTGAAGGTACAAAGGAACATCCACTGTGCCCTATACTGCAGGATGACTTTCATTTCCTGCATCTGTTCAAGGGCAAGAATGTCCCCCAAATCTCAGCATCGTTACTTTGACCTAGCAGTTTGGATATCCTTCGACTGGATCTATCAGAAACTACATTTATAAGCTCAGCCATACACTGAGTGGGAACGTGCAAAAGCTGCTGAAGCCCCTCATTCAAGAAGCTTGACAACATGATTTCAGCAACAAAGAACCCGTCAGTTCTCCAGAGACTCTCTCACCTTCCCTGTTGCGAATGCCATAGTGTTGCCGGCCTCCACTTCAGAAAGAGCCCTGCGGATCTGAGCAACCAGGAACTGCCCACACCCAAGAAATACAAAAGTCAGTATAAAATCCCAACATCCGAACGAGTAGCAGGAAAGCGGTACAAAGGTTTCACACAGCCCACAGGGAGGGAGGGAGGGCTCTACCGCATCGCGTTCAGTATGGAAGGAAGTTGCCCGGCCGGTGGCCCCTGCTCTCCCTGTTCTTCCAATGCGATGCACATAGTCCTCCAGAGCCTTTAGCCAACACCAATGAAAAAAAAAAACACAAGACAGTACAGCCCCTCTTAAGAAAGAATAGTATAAAATATAAACATACAGCAGGTCGACAGGGTCTGCTCAACAAACAAGCATCTGAAACATTCCCTAGCAAAGGCCGTTTGGATAGTGGAGTAAGTAAGACTAGTAGCGTTCAAGCAAACCCAAAAGACACGCTAACGCTATATTCCCTACCTTAGGAAGGTCCATGTTAATAACATGCGCAACTCCGGAGACGTCCAGACCTCTGGAAGCGACATCTGTTGCCACCTGTCAAATAAGAAGAATCGCAGCCATTGGTAAAGGGCATTAAACTGCCATTGAAGCAGATTTCACCCACTCAGGTGATCCCCACTTCACCTACGTCTGAACTCAACCTAAAGGAAAGCCATAAAAGGAAAAGGTCATCACATCGTGATCCATAGAAAAATGGATTGCTTCCATCTACGCCTAACCTTTCATGGGATGATTGATTTCTCCTTACAAGAATGTTGATGGCAGAATTCCGGAAATCTCTAAGAGCCGCTTCTCTCTCTCCTTGGCTTCTTCCTCCATGGAGTGAAGCAGCTTTCAGTCCTTGGGCCAGCAAGGCCTCTGTCACTTCATCACACCGCGCCTAAACACTCGAAAACCACAAAAAAAAAAGATAAGCATGAGAGACAAAAATCACCCAAAATAGGTCAGGGTTCTTACTCCAAGAGACGGCAGTCAGCATCCTTAAATCTATTACTAAGTGAATCAGCCCGTCTCTTCAACAAGTTAAGGATGCTTGCTGCTGGGAATGCTTGAACAGCTATCACTGCTTGTCTATTTGTCGTACTCACTGTGTTACTTCACGATTCAACTCTACTTGCGATACAGCAGTCTGGGGTTTCCTACAAAGTATGATTAAGATAAGGAGATATTATGACGCAAAATTCACTTCAACAGAGTCAGGCGACTAAAGCTAGTCTCTCTATTGATCTTCCACTAGCTGACAGGATTTGCTGACTAGCTGACAGACTTTGCTTCCAATTGCAAATGATGGACCAGCTCATCACAACCTTCCTTTACATGGCCCTGGGAATCGCAAGGGATGTCCATTCTTGAATTCCCTCAATACAAAAACTAGCGATTGACTAACCCCCAGAAAGGCATCATCACTCTTTGACGATCACAAAAAGTAAAGTCAGACTCATGTCCGTAAACTTATCCGTTCAATGTTTTTCATTCCTTCCACCGAAGTTCATGCTCTTGTAGATATATATATCTAAGGTTCTCCAAGATTCTAAAAAGCAGCATAATCCGCCTACCTTTCGCTCCACAAAGACGATGGTGAGAGGGTGTGGTTGACCGGCTGAGTCCGCGGCGGCCGACTCCTCAACCAACAACTGAAGAAGTCGGTCCATCTGTGTGTGGGCAAATGAATTCAACTTTTTAGAATGACCCCAACTGCTGATAATGCTTACTTCATGACCATGATCATCAATAACTACAAAGTGAAGACTATGTATACCCTGTGAGCAACTACTCAAGCCATCGTTTAGTACCCAACAAATAACCAACACACCTTGTCCTTGTCAAGCACTTTCTCAAGTGTTTGGGTCACATTGGCAGTGGGGCTGCTGACTCGGCCGACCTTCACTCTCACAGGATTATTCAAATAGTCCTGCACCACCAAGATATGGAGGATGATGAAGTCACTGGAAGTTGGCCCCTCTTCATGATTAGCCCCCTGTTGAATAGCCCCCTTTAGTCCAGTCCAATAGGCTAAAAATGCCTTCAAGTCTAAGCACGTCCTGATTCTCTGTGCGTATGGGAACAAATTGTACTACTGTAGTGTGCAGACAGTCTTGCATTTCACCATTAACTTGCTCAACCATATCTTATCTGTTCTCCCACACCTATTACACACTCCCTCGTTCGGATAAGATGGATAAAAGGTGAGAGTGGACAGTCTATCACTCACTTGAGCCAACGCTTCAATCTCTTCCGGCATTGTAGCACTAAAGAGCAACGTCTGATGCTTTGCTGGCAGATTACGCATAATCTGCGGAGGCAGAAAAATAAAAAGTACACATGTAAGGGACCTGCAAAGACATAGCATCAACCACAGACAGAACTATCTCCAAGAGTGCCAAATCAGTGAAAACCACGCAGAAAAGCTATGCTTCTTCATGTAACAATCTTGACCATACATTGGATAAAAACACAGGTCGAGATGTTCATAGCCTTACAGTGGTCTGAACCCCTGAAGGCAGCCCCGTCTTTCTCTCACCTCATTCATTTGAGGTTTAAACCCCATGTCCAACATGCGATCAGCTTCGTCCAGCACTACATACGAAACGCGAGACAAAGAGCTGTTCCCTTGTTGCAAGTGATCAATGAACCGACCCGGCGTGGCAACCACAATATCCACGCCTGACCTTAGTTCAGATTTCTGCAATTTCACCGGAAAGGAGGGTTATAAGCAACAGAGACTATGGATTCCATATTCAAAGACCTAAGTTTGTAGACAAGTTCGTATCAGCTTGCCCGATATACTTCAGCATTACACTATGGCACTGTCAAAAGGTCTTTGAGTGACAGGCCTGTTGCAAGGCACTGCTCAACTGAATAAAAGTCATCCTAGAGTTGTGAAAGTGCGGATAACTAGTAAAGTGACCAAATATCTCAGCTGAATTATCTAACAATCCAGGACAGCACTTTTGAGTGACTGTAGGTTCTAATGACGGCTAAGGGGCTCATTTGCTTCTTTGAATCTCCCATGGAAGAGCTTAGAGCTAAAGGTTAGTCCGCACAGGCATATACGAAATAGACCAGATTCATCAATTGCTAGGGCATATTTGGCAGTCCATCCATAAATCGTAGAAGGAGAGTGCCTTTCACCTGATCACCCATGTGAGTTCCTCCGACAATAATGGCCGTTTTGATGCTGTTCGATGATCGACTGAAAGAGTTGACCTGAGAAACGAGTGTTACAAACAATCACAAGTACAACATGTCATTAACAATCCATTGCAGACCAGCTTGCGCCACACTTCTCACAATGAATCAGAGTATGAGGATATTTTGTTACAACTGCAATGAAAATTTCATGGGACAAGATCGGTGAGATACTGAGTAAAGTATATTAAAATTTCTGCAACATTGTTTCCAAGCACATAATCGGTGCCCCAATGGCCTGAGAATACACCGTGTTTTAGCTTCTTCTTAGCGGGCAGCAGGACATGTTTAAAGCGAGAAATTAAGCCAAATTCATCAATGATAACCATGCAAGAAAAACACTAAGAAACCTGTGACGACGAAAGATATGTCTGGCTCATATAATTGAGAAAATGCCGGAAATGGCCCATCTACCTCCTTCTCAATTTGCTGAGCGAGCTCGCGAGTGGGTGCAAGCACAAGCGCAAGCGGACCGTCTCCATGCCTGAGCGCAGGTTGACCCAAACAATGCTGGAAAGCAAAAGACCACATTCCAATTTCGCAAGTCAAATACTCCTAAACTCTGATGCCATGCAATGACGAAAAGAATAAGGGACGAAGAGAAGGCACTTGAACTGCTGCTAAGAAAAAACTCGACGCCATGGAACAAGCGCCATTTGCAGCCTCAAGGAAAAAGAAGGTTTCTTCTGTTAATTAAGATCAAAATCCTATTGGCAAGCGATAACGCAGCCATATGAGACCTGTATCTTCGGAGACCAGGCAACTAGAAGTTACAGTTTCTTCAAATGTCATCTACACGGCATGTAAGCTTCTGCAGAATTTAGCTGTTGAATGCCAAAATGCACTTTTGCGCAAGCTATGCCAACCAGAACAAGAAGCATGATATAGAGCAAATTTATACATGCAATATCCAGATTCAGCTAATGTTCACCGTGATGTCAAGAAGGAAATGAGCGACAAAGTTTACCTGAATCATAGGAATTGAGAATGCTGCCGTTTTTCCGCTTCCGGTTTCAGCACAGCCCAGCATGTCTAGACCCGATAACGCGACAGGCATTGCTTGAGCTTGAATAGGAGTTGGACTTGTATAGCTGTGGAATATAATGTCCTTCATTATATTGGAATGCAATCCCTGTTCAAGGAGTTGAAGCTTAGACGAAGGTTTTTAGGAACTGCAATGTCCATAGCATCCTCAATTTTATCCTTATTACAACTACAATGTCAAAATTCATCGAAGCATCTTCGGCAAAACAAAGGGTGAAATTCTGCCAAAACAACAAAACCCCACTTTGAAAATATACTTCGCATTGTGGCTGGATAGCGAAATTCAGCCATTTAAACCCCGATGCTAGCGCACCCCAAAACTCTTAAAAACCACATGACCAAAAAACTACAAAACGTAACGACAACAACCAGAGCAGCACCTGACCAGCTTGACAATTCAGCCAAGCTCCAAGGAGGCCTTACCATGTCTTCAAAGGACTCCACAGGAGGAGGGCACGCCGAATTGCCTGGAGGAACTTCTGTTGTCACGTTCAGGCGCTGTCGGACGTCTGCAATCTGGTAGGCCATAGCAAATGAGGCACCAAAAAACGTTCGTGAGAATGCTCCATTGCAAATCACTGCAATCAAGGGCACGGCAGATGTGTCTTGTAAAATCCTCACCCAAAATTTGCAGTCGGCACACCCCTGATCTCTCCAATTCATGGTTGAATTAGTTTACCTGATCTTCCTGCAGCGCCTTCACACGGTCTGAGGGTTCCCATTTGACCCACACAGCCTCCGCTGGTGCGGATGGCCGGGAGTCAGCAGGACGGCGAGAGACCGATGCCCCTGCAGCATCGCGATCTCCACCTTCTCTCCCGCCATAGTCTCTGGAGCCTTTTGAGCTTCCAAAGCTTCCGCCATAGTCTCTGGAACCATAATCGCCTCCCCTGGACCCACCGTAGCTACCTGCTCGACCGCCGAAGCTCCGAGAAGGAGGCTCAGATTCTGCCGGGGCACTACCCCCTCTCAAGTGCGGAGGCTTGTAAGACATCAGTATACACCCAAAATACCTCGGAAGATAGCCTGCATATAGAGATTTTATGCAGGAAAACCGCGGGCCAGAATAATATTCAGTGCGAATACCCGGTGACCTGGTCAATAAAAAAGTATTCCTTCCTTTCTGAGAAGTGTAAGTGCAAATCCCCTACGGCCTATGCTTTTATGAGCTCGCCCTGTGCTTGCTTCCTGCTCTGCTTGCAGCCGCTGGACTTCTATCAAAGAGAACAGCGAGGAGCAGTAGGGGGGGGTCCCTACTAACAAGAGCTGCCGGCCGTCAGCTCTGAGTGGAGCCCGTTCGCCGGCCGGTGACGGCCGGAGCTGCCCTGGTTCTGTTCGTACAGTATGAAACAGACGGCCGTCAACTTTACATCTGACGGCTGGCAGATTCTGGCCGGCAGAACCCTGAACAGCTGGTGCAGCCCAAACGGACGGGCTGGGGCTCGAGAGTTGGCTGGTGCTCGTCTCCTAAGGATATTTTGATGCGCCTTCAAGTGATAGCTTAATGCTACGGATGTTAGTGAAATAATTAGCTTTTTTTGCAGGCTTGATGCGGCTGCGGTGACGGGCGAGTAGCTGTGCTTTGTGAAAGGAAAAAGTCAGGGGTATCTTTTCAAAATGACTCTTAAAAGCCTCACGGAGTTATGCTTGTTGACGGTTATTGATAACTTGGACTTGATTGGCGATGTCGGTGACACTGACCTCTTACTTCTTGGAAAGATTCTTGTCCACTGCAATGTGGATCAACTTCAGCGTATTGAAGATTCAACAGAGGTATGCGAGCGAACTTGTAAAGAACTCCTTTTTTTTCGTCGTATTGAATACGACAGTGGATTTGGCGAAGTATCTGAAGTGCTTGACTACTGAACATCAGTTTACCTCGTTAGTGAATATTTTTTTGCGCCTTAATCTGTTTCTCTACCGAATCAGGCTTTCGAATAAGCGAATGCTTGAGCTTGTGACTTTTGATTGGGTTTCTGTGTTATTAGGGTCGCGATTTGAGTGCCGTTACCGATGAATTATGGTTGAGATGTTACGCCCGCAAGTATGGAGCTGAGAATATGGCCACTGTCCAGAGGAGAATGAAGAGTAGAGGGGTGTCTTTCAAGTGGCGAGCCCTCTATGATGTAAGTGGTTCAAGCCTTCGTCAGGTTTCTTGCAAAATGACTCGTGGTGAGGTCATAACTGTTGGCTTAACCATGGTCTGAGGAGGGTCGGATCATTTGATAAATTTTGTTTGTGAACTTTGAAGGGTAGAAGAAGAGGCTTGTCCATCTGATGGGCAAAAACCACAATTCTGATGCACGTCATTGACTTGGAATTCCTCTTTGCTTATTTATACGTAGAGTTTGGCCAATTTTACTGTGAACTGCTGCTCTGCTCATGATCTTTTTTGCTATGGCCCTTGATTCAGGCCAAACTGAAGGAACAGGAGGAGACCCAGCAACGATGTGTCAATCGACTAAAAGAACTCTACCTTGAAGCAGAACAGCGTGAGCAAATGACATTTTTCTTCTACTGCTACATTTTCCTTGTTGCCGAGTGTGGGAGGATACGATGTTCGTTTCTCCTTGATTTGTGCTTGATCTCAAACAGATTCTCAGGCGTAGCAGAATAAGTGCGTCTGAATGTTATGTTATCCTGCAACCTCTTTCTGTTGATTGCAGAAAAACAGAGTCGTCAGGTACAGCTTGTAAATATTGCACCCCCAGGAGGAAGGAAACGCAAGTTTACATCAGGTGGAGGCTCCAGTGTACTTTACTTTCATGATCAACTGGAGTTCCTTCTTTCTTTCTGGTCTTCATTGCTCAGAATGGTTGAAAAAAGTGGAGTCTTCAACTGTCAGGGAGTTGCAATGAGTCTTTTTTTTTTCCTGCATGTTTGGAATGGGTATCAGTGGTGATGCTTCTTAAGCACACTCACGCACACACACGCTTTCTCCTCTTGAAACTACTCATAACGGAAGGTCATCACGATTGGTTGGAGTTCATCACGATTCACTCGAAGTCATACACTAACGTCGCTGTGCAGACATGTCGTCACTGTTCTTAACCAAACTTTGCATAAGAAGTAGTGCCAATGTTTCGGCAACGACTTCAAATTGGGCGCACAATTTGGGAATGTGAAGTCCGGCAGCAGCAGCAAGTTGCAAGATGGAATATTAAGCGAAGTGTTCTCGAGTGCTTGTGTTTTGCAGATTCTAAAACATTGCCAGCCTATCAAGCTGGGGGAAGCCTCATGAAAAAGGCCAGGCTGGAATTTGCAAAAAGGTCGGAATTTCAAAATGTGCAATCCCTATGTGGGTTTATTTTGCTTTGAATTACTTTGTGTCTGCAGAGTTGCTGTCCCCTCTATCGTCTGTTTGGCGTATTTGCGAAAGTTTGTGCTTTTTAATTTTGTCTTATGGATTGTCGATTAGCCGCAGTCGCGCATGTATTTCCATTTCGCTTCTTTCTTACAGGCTAGGAAGCAGGTGCAGGTTACTCTTTTCTGGCGACTTAATTTGAAGCTTAAGCAATCGTGTCATAGGTTCGGCGTCCTCTCATGGCGCCATTGAAGAGGATTCCTTTCATAGGTCTCTGTACCACCTGTGTACCTCTGCTTTTAAGCAAATAGTGATGGAAAACTGTCCTTATTCTTTACTTGCTCTTGGTAAGAAAAAATCGTTGCCGAGAATCACATCTAAACTATTTGATGCGTGTGAAGCGTGCAGTCATGAGAAGATGATTCACACCAACATCAAGAAACGACCGCTTGTTCCTCCCTCAAGGCGACCTTGTTCTGTGCCTCTTTCAAGAAACAAAGCAGTCAGCCGACCTCAGCCTGCTTCTCAACCAAAGCCTTCTGCTTCGAGGCAAATTTCTTCATCTATGGCAAAGGAGCGTGTTGATTCGAAGATGGGTCCAATCACTCCTCCCAGACACTTTTCTCTATCTAAGCCTCCCTCACATCGGCTGAGCTCTGTTCAGCTTCCTTCTTCATCTCCAGCAACACCTTCCCCTTCAGCCAATACAAATCAGCCATCCCGCAGCAGTACAAAAGGAGGGTATCGTCATCCGGATTCTCGGACTCCAAGTCGCTGAGTTGGCACCTGCTTATGACTTTACTGAAGATTATCGTCAATCCGTATTTGCAGTAAGCTTTCAGCTCGGTGAAATCTATGCGTTTCTCTTGGGCGAGTCAAAGTGCGTTGCACTGTCATGCTCCCAAGTCAGTTCTTCCTTAGCTGCCCCCTGGTAAGGCCGTTTTCCTTTGCTTATGCAGTGGAAATCTCGTCAAAGGAATGAGAATGCCTTAATTTGTCAGAATGAATGTCTCTTGTTGGTGCTAGAGGTTCAGGAGCTATAGGAGGTTGAATGCTGTGACTTTGTATAGAACCATGTGTAACTTGTACAGGGTTTTCAAGGCGTTAGCCGCTCAGTGTTAGTGTCAATACATCGGATCCACTTTCATTTGCGATTTGTAACTTCGAGAAGTTTCAAAGCCCGCTCCCCTCCGTTTTTTTCTTTTGAATGCACAACGACTACTTCTCTCCCGTCTTACCGGAGTTGTGCTTGTTTGATGTCCTTGGCTATGGAGGGTGACTACATTTAGCAGAGCTTCTTGTGGTTATTGTTCAGTTTGCATGTGGCTGCCCTGTATCCAGAGTCTATCTTTGAAGAAGGAAGAATTTCGACTCCCTTTTTCCTGTCTGCTCTTGCGTTGAAATCGGTGCTTTACTAACGCCGTTCTCTGTTCTGTGACCCCTTGAAAGGCTTTGAAGACTCGCGGATCAGAGGCCTCAGTAGTAGAGAGCGAGAGAGAATACAATTATTATTGCTGGAAGCTTTCATAATGCCTTTCTTTCATATTTCAGAGCGTGCACAGTCCGAACTTGCAGAGCTTTTCTTACTCACCCTACAGTACATTGTTTGTCCCTTCGAACATGTAAAATTGACAATTTGTTCTATATATCACATATGAAGCTGTAGAGGGGAAATGAATCAGCATTCATCTCACAATAGCCATGCCATCCAGTGCTACTTTGGCGACCCTTGATGATGACATAATGTAACATGGACCAAGTCAATGACAAAACCAAGACATGTCGATCACAAATGATTTAGAAACGTAAGAACAGCTTTGAGCTTTAACCTCTCCTTCTTAGCCTAACAATTGCAATACGGCTCCAAACAGAAGCAGCGGCGAAGCTCACCAACGTCTAGGGCGCCTCTCGCTGAGGGGCCGAAAGGCGCCAAAAACGGAGCTATGTGAAGTTTCGCATGTGGCCAGTTAACAGTTCCAGTTCAAAATGCGATCTAGCCAATTTTTCGCATGGAACCGCGACCGGGAGTCGCCGGCCGTCAGCGCGTCCCCTTGGCACGCGTCGTGCCGGCCGACCGGCAGAGGCGTCACGTCACGTCACGCCACGGGTCAAAGCGAGCCAGCACGATTCGCGTAGCGCGTAACAAGCGGCGGACGGTAATCGGTGCCTCGCGCTCCAGTATGGCGTATAGGGACGTAAAAAGGACGCAAGTAATGTTAGTACGGATGGTCGTTTTTGTGATAGTGGCGGCGGTGGCGGAGGGGGAGGTAGGGGCTCGCAACTTTCTGGAGGGCGGGCGGAGTTGGAGGAAGAAGAGGGAGAGCAAGAGTGAGAGGGGGAGAGAGGAAGACGGAGAGAGGGAGAGCGGGAGAGAGGGAGGGTGGAGGGAGGAGGGAGGGAGAGCCCTCGGCGACTTCGCATAGATTTCTCGTGGCAGAGGCGTCTTTAGAGTAGGGGAAAGGAAAGGGGAAAGGAGGGACAGAGAAAGGGGAAAGGAAGTGGGGAAGGGGAAGGGGAGGGAAAAGGGGAGGCGAAGGGGGTGAGGTTCGAATACGAGGATTTTGTCGTCGGCCTGCAGGATGAGCTTGGTACGGCTGCTTTTGGCAGTGTTTACGGTGGCTCCATGGCTAGCAGATGCAAGGGAAGGTCCTTCAGGCGGCCATAGACATGCGGCGAATCCCTTCTCTGAGTCTCAGTGCGTTGTGCGGCAGTGGCCGTCGTGCGTTGCAGCCTGTCCGACGAATTCCACACTTCCTGCAGTCATGCTCGGGAAACTAGGGGCACATGTTGGGAAGTTTGTGGCGCGTCCAATTCAGGAATATCCTAACCTTAGTGTGGAAAGCTGCTGTAAGGCATGCACAAGCTATAACGACATTCAGTGGAACAATATCTTTGGTTATGTGTGCGATTATTGGAGCTGGCAACAGGTTAACGGATTCAGCGGTGAGTGGCAGCTCCGTGTCACGTTCTTACTTTCGGCAGTCATGCAGCGAGAATTAAGTGTTTGCAGCATAAGATGTTTTGGGATACCTATGTCACTACCATTGCTCCTTATCTTGACCCCGAGAAGCTCGAGATTCTGCTTTTAAATGTTTGGCGCTTTCTTCGTACATAATGTAGGAGCAATGTACATGCTATCGTTGCGAAGGTTAAGAATGTAAAAAGTTGAAAAACCGCGAGCTTTTTGGAGTTTCCAGTTCATTCCAGCAGCAAGCGTAGAGAGACTGTCTTTTCTTAAAAAATATTTCAATGAGGGAAAAGCAGTCTTGAAATAGTCTTGTCTATATACGTTTTATTTGCAGCGTCTCTTTCTTTTCTTGGCATTTGGGAGAGCGGGCTGGTTATTACACATTTGTAGCTATGGTCTGATACTGTATGTTTAACTTCGCGTTTTTGCATAAGCCTTTTGTTGTTGTTCGTAGACAGCTTGAATCTGTTTTGTTCTATTTTCGGAGTAGTGGACCAAGATTTGTAGGCGTCATACTGTTAAATGATTACCTTTGTGGAGGAACGGGATGCAATTGCATGCTCGTTTTGTGCACCAAGAAACTAGAAAAAAGCGACAATTTCCCGTTGTGGTCTGCTCTGACTTGCACGTTGATTTTGTTGTGAGGCCTACTGCAATACAGAGTTGTTTGTGTTTCGATGGTTTGTTTGTGTACTAACGTGTTTATGTGTACTTGAGTGCAGGCACTTGCCACCTTTTTGACTTGAAAAGTTTGTGTGGGAACAATCCAGCATCAGCCAAATTCATGTTCAACGAAACTCGAACAGATACCGTCGCATTCCCTGTTTTGTGCGACTAGAAGCTCTGGGAGGAGCAGTGAGATTCCCTTTGTAACGGCAGCCGAGACCAGGATCCGTGAATAAGCACGCGTTTTGTATGTGAATCTGTCTTTTTGATGTTCTGCACGTCACACTTTGTGATTGTAATACCGGTATGGAAACTTTGGAGCATCTGCATTGATCCGCGCCTGGTCTCAGTTTCTCCGCCTATTGCCCTTCAGGACGGTGTTGCTGATTGCGAGCCAAGGCTGTGCCACTTGGGCACTTTGTAGATAGAGCATACGCTGCAGGCTTCAGTAGAGAGATGGGCCACACTTGCAGATGCTGAGAGTGAAGAACAGCGAGGCATTCTGGCACTGTCACATTGTGGGCGCGCTTAGAGAGAAGATATTGAAGGCCAGCACAAGCGCGCCAAAGCCTATGTCGATGTGTAGAGATGCCCTAAATTTTTGATCTGTTTGTTGCATCAATCAATCTGTTTGAGGATGAAGCTTGTGTTGTTTGTTGTTGCAGTTGTGCGATCATGCTGTTGTGGTGCTCCTGATGTGAGCTAGGAAATGGCAGCCCCTAGGTGGGATCAATGGGATGGCAAACTCGCCCTCATGTTCATGAGATGGTGTGCTGTGTGTTTAATATGCCAAAAATTGAACTTTGAACAAGATTCGATGGATACTGGGAGACGGAGGTAGGAGTAGGTGAAAGTGGGGCGAGAGAGAGAGAGAGAGAAAAAAGGTGAGACCTGAGAGTTCCTTTGTGTGGACTCATAAGTGACACAAGCAGCGTCATAAGGAGCAGTTGAAATGAGCGAAGAAGACACGCACCACAATGGAAATTAGGGCCCTTGCCTCAATACAACACTAAAACAAGAGTGTCAGGAAGGTAAGAAGTGAGACATGAGAACAAAAATAACTGCTGCCAATCAATAAAATCTTGGCAGTCTCCTATCTTCGCAGTGGAGGGAACTGGGGGCTTGAAACGCATCCAAGAGGATGCACTACCAAATCAAGTGGTTAGGTTGAATCACAGCCTTAAGGTCTCAAACTATGTACAGCTTTTCACTGAACTTCAAAGACACGCAAAGAGGCGCTGCTCTACACATCACACGGAGGATGTCAACCACTGAGTACACACACTCCATTTGGAGCCTGAAGGCTTCCTTCCATGGAGAATAAACAATGCACTAAGAAGAATTGTTGACCCGTGCCGCTTCATCGACCCATTCTGAATATCTGCAAGACAAGCACAGGAAGAACCCCTAGTCAGCTTCAACAAAGCAGCTGGTGTGAGAGGCGAGACCTTGCCAGCAGAGCCCAAGTCAACGAATGGCTTCTTTGCCTTCTATTCGAGTAAAGCAAAATGGATCTAAACTGATGCACTGCGTGCCCCATATGCAAGAAATCTGTTTTAAAAAGTTAAGAGTCCCCGTCCATAGATCAATAAGTTCTAAAAAATGCTGTCACAAGCATCGGAAGCAGTAGCGATGAAGAATTTCGAGAGAGGGCAATGCTGCAGGATAGTGCAAGCTGTGCAAAAACAGAGCAACAGTCCGTTTCTGCATGGTGCTTGCCATGGAAAGAGGAAGCCACTTTACAGGCTACTCCTCTGACTGCCACTGCCTTGCTATGCAAATGGGAGAAAAAACACTTACACATCTACAGCTTCTGATAAATCTGCAAAACAACAGCCCACCCCACCCAAAGTTTTTTTCGGTTTAGTGATATGAAGCTGCTTCAACCCACTTTCACAACCTTGGCTGGAAACTGAGAGTGTGCAGAGCCTGTTCAAGTTCACCAGAACATTATGTTGGTTGAATAGACAACTAAACAGTCATCAGAATTTTGACAGAATAGGATCAAACAACAGGCAGCACTATCTAATCTGCAAGTCACTTCAGATTATGAGCTTCAACAATTCAACTTTCAACTGCATTCGCAATTGACCGACAATCGCAACAAAGGCCATCCGCAAATCCAGAAGTGTGTCCAACTACGTATTCTTGGCAGGCAAACCACTGCATTGCCAGAGTCTTAACCCCTGTATTAGCTCCTACAAAATCTCCAATTAAGGTCTCCAAAACATTCCATATCGAAATTACTCAATTCAATATTCATTCAATCTTGGAGCACTTACTGTCAATGGTAGTCCGGAATTCTTCATTGCATATTCTACAGCTCACAGTTCCGATACCAGCTACTCGATCTCTGGCCCATGAACCCCTCCCATTCAAAAGCTGCAAAGGAAGCTTGTACATTTTCGCAACGCCATGAAGGATATCGATAGTAGAAAGAAGAAGAAGACAGAATTTTTTGCAGGTTCTGATATTCTGGCGATCCTCCCTTCACCTCCACCACTGCAGACATAATTAAGTTCATTGGGCTAACCACCGGCTATCAGCAGCATGAATTTTCAAGGGAAAAAATGCTTACAGGCGAGCCTCAACCGTGGCTTCATGGTTGCAGAAAGGGCAGTTGAATATGGTAGGCACCTTCTGAACTTCTTTCTTTGGAGGAGGCTTGGAAGACTTCCTTTTACCCATCGTCTTCAGCTCGCAGAAAACTTCCGTCCAGAATCGTCCCCACTTTTAGGGTTGCAGCTCGCCGGCCCTCTCCTCCCTCCCTCTCCCCCTCCACTTCTCACTCCTGTCTCCCTCTCCCTCTCCCGCGCACTACTACGCGCGCCCGCGCGTCCCCGTCGCCATAGCCGCCATACGTTCGTTTCAGTCTTTTTCTTTTTTCAGTTTGCGCTTCTTTCTACTTTCGGACCTTCTTCAGGAGCTCCCCTTTGGGTTTACTGCTGCTCGTTCTAAAGAGATTCCTTGGCAAGGCAAGGTATGATTGTGTGATTAAAAGACCTTTTTCGTCCTATCTGTCTTTCATTAGCTGCAAAAATACGTACACGGAGCCTTCAGATTTAGGGTGAACTCCCCTTGTGTCCTGTTCTTACGGGAACTGACATCGTCGCATTGCATTGGATTAGGGCTTTGGCTTGTCTTCAGTGGTGATTGACGATGGCAGTTGTTCAGAAAAATCTTTCATTGAGGGGTCCCTATGAACTCCCCTGTTGTGCATGGATGAGAGAGCTTGTTATGTGTGATCATTGGAAATTCTTCTGAGCGTCAGGCGTGAACACTGGTCTGAATTTATTGGAAGTCTTGTCTAACTTTTGGCTTTTGTCTAATGGTAGGAGGCTTTTCCTATGCGTATTCTTCACTAGTAATTGCAATAGAAGTATTACGGGCAGCTGAAGGGTGTCGAATTCCGCGAAGCTGTAAGTTTCTGCTGAAGTTGAATGATTGTGCTGAAGGGCGGTTCTATTCATAGATATTCTGTACAACTGTCTGTGCAGCTCCATCAGGTGTTGAAAGCAGCGTCTGTTCGAGAGTGAATGCGATGGTGAACCCATGGTGGGGACTAGCGGGTATCACGTTGCCAGCCATTCTTATTCGCAATGTGTTGTCAGCGAAGGGCACAAAGGAGGAAGAACGAACAAGGGGCCGTGAGAGCAATGCAACCAGTGAACCTTTTGTATGCGAGCGAGTTTGCACTTCTAAACGAATGCTCAACAAAGTTGGCCCCTTCTCAAAGGATCCCACTCCAAATACTTGTGTCACAGTTTGTGGCGTATCTGAGGTGGATGCCTGCACTGAGGCCTGCAGGATGTCAGTTTGTGTGAATCAGCATCATGTGCCGAATTGGAACGATGTCTGCATGAGACGGTGCTCGGATGAGTGCCTTAAGCTTAGATGATGAGGCGCTTGAGGGAGGAGGCTTCCTTGCTGGAGCATGTCAATGTGTCTCAACCGACAGAGGAGTAAGTTTCAACCAGAACCACGAGCAAACGTAGGCAGCAAAGAACTAGAGTGAGTAGAGATCATTTGTGACTTACAGGATCGCCTGGTTGGAGGACCACTTATTTCTTTCTTAGAATGGAGGCCTAATGCTTGAAGCAGTGTCATTACCAATCGTAACTAGAGTCTTGTGGAAGCACCTCTAATGACTTAGCTATTGGTCGCTTATGAGAAAGTTCCTTGTTTTCAGTTTTGAGGCCCTTGGATTGTGCCTAGGAGCATGCATGTTTTGGATTTCTCCCGTTACAGTTTCTAGAGCTAATTGAGGCTATTTTTGGTTTGTCCACTATTTCTTGGTTTTTCTGAACAAGTAATTTCTGGCATTGTCAGTGTTGCTCTCAAATTTTGTCCAATTTAGCTCTACCCAATGCTGTATAGCCCGATGGCATTTTCTCAAGGGAGAATTTTTGGTAATACCTATAAACATCCCTCTCTCCCTTTCCTGTCTCCTTGTTCCTCGCCCCCTTTTTTCTCCCTCTCGCACTTTTCCTTTTCCACTGTAAACTTGATCCTCTCCCTCCCCTCCCCCTCCCCCTCCCCTCCCCTCCCCCTCCCCCTCCCCCTTCCCCTTCCCTTCCCCTTCCCCCTCTCCTCCCCCTTCCCCTTCCCCCTCTCCTCCCCTCCCCCTCCCCCTCCCCCTCCCCCCTCCCCCTCCCCCTCCCCCTCCCCCTCCCCCTCCCCCTCCCCCTCCTCCCCTCCCCCTCCCCCTCCCCCTCCCCCTCCCCCTCCCCCTCCCCCTCCCCCTCCCCCTCCCCCTCCCCCTCCCCCTCCCCCTCCCCTCCCCTCCCCTCCCCCTCCCCCTCCCCCTCCCCCTGCTCGGAACGCAACTGCCAACTGCCTCAAAAAGCCTAAAAAGGTATGCTACTGCTCTTTTTATACACATGAGAAATTCAAAATTCTACAACTGCAAATCAGGTCCAAAAGTACACAACGATACTAAAACATCACAGCTGAGGTAAAGGTCGCAAAACTTTGAAATACTAATGGTAGATGTGTATCATTCTGTCGCCGCAAGGACGTCAGTATTTACAGTAATTTCTACAGGTGTCATCGCCTCCTTCAAATCTTGCCTGTAAGATTGAGTTTGTGCAAACAGTGGCATAGAACATGGAGAGCTCCAGAGTGGAGGTGGTGGAGGTTTGGCAGTAAACAATAACAACAACCCTAAAATACCGTCCGTTTGTAACAGTAACAGTCCGCTGACTGACCGCACTGGCGACCTATGGAGATTAGAGACTACGAGCGTGATGCTCTATGCTAGCCAGTTCAAAAACCCGTTAAACGGCGCTCAATTCATACGACCATTTCTATGAAAGAGTCCGAAACCGCGATATTCGAGTGCACCTTCGCTAAAAGGCTTTCCGTACAGTTCCGGTTTGTGGGAGAAAATTGCAAACCGTGATCCGGTTGCAAACCGGGCGGCCCAAAACCCCGCTTTCCCAGGACCTTACATGATCGTACAATGCCGTACAATACCTTACCGTACAGTAGGACCCCATCATATTTTCCACCTACATTTGGCAAAAATCGGGCGAAAATATTGTTTTTGGCAAATATAAGGTCCGTGTTACCAATAGGCGAGCGGAATTATGTTAGAGTTCATGTATGTCCGTGGGCCGCTGTATCATTTTCCCGAATTTATTGGTGACGCAAATGTTGAGGTGGAAAATATGATGGGGTCCTACTGTACTGTGAGTCGACTGCCGTTGGAAACCTTTGAGCTCCGGCGCAATCTTGCAGAGGCTGCCGCGCGAGGAGCCATGGCTGCCGCTTGGAAGACAGGCGGCGGCTCCTTCCTTGCTGGCGTGGCACCTGCAGATGCACATCGAAAGGCAGCTTTCGTTACTGGATGCATTCGCAGGGATGATTCCCGCTCGCAAGGATTTTGCTTTGCAGTGAAAGATAGCAACTTCTTGGGCCTGGAGGTGAGGAGGGCCTATGGATGCATATTCAAGGAGATGTTGAAGCTGGAGAAATTTCTTTGTTGATTTTATTTTCTGAAAGGTCTGCAAGGCCTTCAGGGAGGACTTCGGAGGTTTCATGGTCCTTTGGTTCATATATCCTGTATATACTTTTCGTATATGCTGGTGCATGGTTTCTTTTGACGAGCTCCAAAACGTCTGATTAGGAATCATGTGTTTGGACAGAAGAGTAAAACATGGATCCGCCATGGTCCTTCCTCAACTGCGCGCAGAGCAAAATTCCAGCAATTCGAGCGCAAAGAAAGGGTCGGAGGAGACGACGTTGCCGTAGAAGCACCCAGTTCTGAAGGCGAGGAGGATACGCGAGCTGACGAGTGCGTGTCCTGCCGCTTCTCTTGTATGTCAGGATGTCACCTTAAATGGCATTTCTGTCTGCGGTCATCTGCAATGCAGAGGGCAATTGAATAGACACTTCACTGCATATAGAGCTGCCCGTTGCCTTCTGTAGCATCCATATTCTTGTTCCGAATGACAGGAAAATTGTGATAGTAAGAGTGCTGAAGGTTTATTGTCAGTATTAAGGTTCAGTTTTAAGTATGTGCTGTTTTTTTTTCTAGAAATTACTTGCTCTTGTTATTCTGGACGATGATGAACAAGCTCCGCGGGAAGTCTGTCGCTTGGCAAGGAAATCATTTGCTTGCAAGGCAAGCATTGGAGCATCTGGATGTATTGCAATTTATTTTCTCACATTTTGTGGACTTCGGGATTGTGTGCAGCGTGCTTCCTAATGATTTGGATGGAGCGGTTCTTCAGGCCAGCAAGGCAGCTTCCCTTTTTGCTTTGGCAGGAGGGTCCAGAGGCATTGTACGGTCGTAACTCCTGAAATAACCTCCTCCCGTATGCTGCGTCTCTGCTATACTTCATGCTTTGATTTCTACCACACCATCAAAGGAAATTATATTTCCAATTTATCCGCCGTTTCGAAACCTGGAATCCACGACTTCTGTTTTTCTTTGTGATGGACGCTTGTAGCACTTGGATGTGCTCATTCAACTGCGACGCGAAAGCAGCATAGCTGTATATTCTTGAAACCATAGATCAACCAGACGTCAGTAGAAATCTCTGTTCACTTCGCTTGGGGTGTCATGAACTCCACGAGGAATCCTCCGTGGAGCACTGATTTTGCCTTTTTGATAGCTTGGCCATGGTTCACGTGTCAGTTCATTTTATGTTCTGTAGATAAGTGTTTTCCTATTTCGTGTGCTATGCCTGCAAGAGAGTTTGGCGCGGAGGCCGAGCATGACATCCAGAACTTTGTTGTCCTGCAAATTCATTTCCGCACAGAGCACAGTGGGCCGGTCAACCAGCCCCTACTTGGAGAGAGCTTCCTTGTTAGGGTTGTCATGGCCCTACAGTTAGTCTTGAAAGCCTGAATCTGCAAGTCGATTGAATGCTATATCGGTCATTTCCTTATCATTTTTGTTATTCTCTTCACTTCCCACCTCTCCTTCACCCAGCGTACTTCCTTTCGTAATGTCCTTTAACTCTTTTCGCTGTTTTGCAGAAGATAATTTTTGAACCCCACAGCAGAAAGTATCTCCGCAGTAAAATTGTAGCCATTTTTTGTTGTGCTTGAGAATGTAGGAATTGTTTGAAGCTGTCGGTTTGTTTGTTAAAGAAGTGGCGACCATGGGGCGAGGTCTTTCAGGTGGAATTGCAAGTACCAGAATTAGAGAACCTGACAGATGAAGGTGCCCAACAGCGTGTGTGGGACTGCGCGAGGCTTTTCTTGGATAGCTTTCAAAATGATCTGGGTGGACAGGTATGCAATCAGTCGCTTTCAGTAATTAGACATATATGTGGTGGCCTGCAACTGGCCAGGAACTTCTGAATTTCATTTCCCCGGTCTTTTACCTCTGACTGCGGTTTCGCTGCACAATACTGAGACAAGAAGCCGAGGGTTTTTTTGCTATTTTGAGGTGGCAATATCATGTTGCAATCAGAACTGACAATGCAGCAGTGTAGATATTGAACGGTTAGAAAATCTGAAGGGTTCTCAGCCAGTTTTGGCAGTGGCTCCTTTGCAGAAAGTGAAGGCCATCTTCCCAGATGCTGGAGCAGCAGCAATGTTGAGATACAGATGGGTTGACGCACCCTTTTCCATTGCCAGGTATGGCTCTAGTAGCTCCAGTTGAAAATTTTATTGAAGGAACTGCATTTTCTGCATATTATGAATTGGGATTCAAGCTGCAGCCTTGCAAAGTTCAGTCCTCCATTGAATGACTGGATAGGATTCCTTCTTCTGGACGCTTTGATCTGAAGGACTCAACTATTGTGGACACCTCATGGGGCGGGGAAGGTTAGTCTGAATGACCGAAAACCAGTGGATGCCGATGATGAGGCTGTGGTGCTGGTGGCTCCGGACTTCCAAATGCTTGAAAGGGTGGAGCGTATTGCAGCAGATCTGAGAAACGCAGATGGCTTGGTGAGATCTAATATCTTTCATTGCCTCTGCATAAGTGCTGAATGAGGGCTTTGGGGCAAATAAAAAATGGGGACTTCGTTGGAACGTGGATAGTGGGTTGCGTTAATGTCGGAGATTTGTTGTTGCTCGAGTCTTATCATTCCTTATCTTGAGTAAGGTGTATGTAAAGTTTCATTACGCTTAAGTTCTGTATTTTCAACCTGGCAAATGATTTCTGCATTCCATGGCCCCTGGATAGAATCGGCTGCGACTTGTCCCTTGACAGCTTTGAAAGCTTTCAAATGTGAATGTATTGTCACTACAATACTTCAAATTTTTAACAAGCCATAGGGACTGCTGTACAGCCTCGCCCATTGTTGATGTGGAACCCCCGGCTTATCAGTGGGGATGTGGGTGTCGGCCTCAATGTGCGCCGCCTCCGCGAAAGCTTCCTAAGGTTGGTTGAATAACTATGACTAGTAACTTATTGGCCAAAGGTTTTGCGTTTCTTCAAGTGTAGCTGGTTCAACTCCGAGAGCTGAGTTGAGCTGACTTTTGCTTAATGAGCTTGTTTAAAAAAGTCAAAATGTAAGTCTGGCATCAGTTACAGGGGTACGGTTATGATTTGGCAATGATTTGAGTGTGGGCTTCTCACAACATGGCTTCATTGTTTCTTGACAGCTCCTTCACTTGTATTTATTTGCTCCGACCTCTCTCAGTGGGCGCTATTTATCGCTGTTATCCGGGGTATGCATTCGTGAAGCCCATCCAAAACATGGCTTAATCAATTTGGAAATATGTGTTTCTTAATCAGAACGGATGACTGAAAAAGACCATGGGTTGAATGAGCGACGGCTGCAATATACTTTGGACAGTAAACTTTATAGATAATTCTAATGCTGCATGTCTCAGATAAGTCATAAGTTGAGGGGGCAGATGGCACTTTGTTGGCAGGCTGCCACCCTTCGTTTTTCCAACTGCTCCTCAACTATATGGGAAAACTCATAATTCTTCTGCGTTTCAAACCAGACGACAAGCCAATATACAGAGAAAAAGAGAGATCCCACAGGACTGCGTCTGTTGGTCGGGACTAATGTTGAGGGAGGGTTGGAGCATTGAACAGTTTGTTCAAAATGTTTCTGGATGATCCCGCGAAACCAGGCCGCTACCTCCTCTACAGAGAGCAGGAAAACCGGCCCGACCTCGATGACATTGAGGTGAGCACATAGGGTTGCCCGGACTTACTCCTTTTCACGGTAATATGTTAAAGGTTAATGGAAACTCTTCCTTTTCTGCGTGTTGTGGTAAATCCAACACTGGTCGCATTGTCAAAGTTTGAGTAGTTATCCATGCCAGAGGTACAGGACAGACTAAACTTCCCTGACCCCGTACTTTCAGTCGGTTCAGAAGTGGCATAATCTGCAAGGCTTGAGCAAAACAAGGGATCCTTTTAGGCATGTTTTCTACCATTCAAGTGAATGATTCTGAAATGCTACATATTGAATAGCTTGCTCTCTTTCTTCTTCGGCATGTTCATACTGCGCCTCAATCACTGACTAAATGCGCATGTGGTGTCTGTGCAGTCTCTGGCGATGGCCATTCCGGGCGACGGAAGTGCAGACGACCCTGACGAGATTTCGCCCATAACGAAGGCCCTCAACGTGTTTTCGTCCCTCTCACGCTTCATGAGATCACTCTCACAGTAGAGAAAGCTCTTGGTGCACAAGGGGGGAAATCCAGCAGGGGGAAACTTCTCTTGGTCGACCTCTTGGCTGAGGAGTGTTATGCTCTCGTAACGTGTACTTGTGAACTGCCGTTCCATGTCTGTCGAGGGTTTCGGTAATTTCGGTCGTTCCTGTCCGAGGAGGCTGCGAATGCATAGAGAGATGTACCATCAACTGTTTGGCGGCACATATGTATCCTTGACGGCCTTAGGGTTCACAGTGTTTTTCCACCTGCTTTAGAAAAGAGCGCCATCAAGCCACCGAGTGGTTAGGGCATGGCGCTGGCTCTATGTTGAGCGTTGGAGTTCGGTGTTTGAGCCCAGAGCTCGTATAGAAATCATGAGAGTTATGTCGATAACTTTTGTATTGTACTGTACTTGATCCTTCAAAGCTTCTCAAAATTAGCATCATCGCTTTAGATTTTTCTCACCTTTTGAAATTGTTCTTGTACGTCAAATCAGCAAATGCTTGACACTGTTTGTGCCATGCGACACCGGTACTGTATATGCATACGACTCCATTCAGCCGTGCATGCGGCTGCATGCGACGCCGATGGAAACAGCGGTAAGCTTCCAGAAGGCTCTCCATGCAGCCCCTTTCTATCTCAGTCATGAGCTGCGGATCTTCTGCTGGAAGCGATAGACAGTGTTTCCTGAACTGTCTTGTCTGTGTTCACCAAATATGACCTTCACCCCTGGGTCTTGAACATTGGTTCTTATACCAAGAAGGAGCTTCTATGGGGATTCAACTCAATTCAAGGCTGATATGAGGATTGAAATCTCGTACATAAGTGCTTGTGACATTTTAGAGGGTTTTGGGAACTCTCCCCTTTTAAGAACTTGAACAGAGTGTTGAGCTTTGCAAAATTGGTGTCTAAAAAATGTAAATGAAATGCTCCATGAGGAAAGTAGCATCTTTGATAGTGGAGGAAGATGTTGAGATTGAGCACCCGATGGTTAATTACCGTTAAAAACTCCCTCACGAACCGCCGGAAGGAGGCCGGAGGCAGGATCCGGCTACTGGAAAGGACGCAGGTCTGCCAGTTCTTTATGCTCCAATGCACATCAACTAAACTGGAGGCTAAACTGACATGTATTCTATGGCAGACCCCCTTAATTCGTACGCTCCTTGAGAAGGCTCAGAGTAGTTTCAAGTGTCTGGTTACACTGTCCACAAGGTTCTTGGGACCTGCACACGAAAGCAAGCCGACTTGGTAGAACCTGAGCGGGGTCCAAAGACATGCAGTTCTTGTCCTTACCTCAGACAACCCTTCAACCCACTGTTGATTACGGAGATCGACGTACGAAGAGAGTTGAAGAGGATGAAGAGGAGGAGGTGAAGGATCATTGGACCTATGATGAGAGTTTGAAAGTGATGTTTTGCCGGTGGTTTCTAGTTTAGAGCCCATTTGGAATAAGCAGGCGGCAGAGACACAAGCAAAGAGAAGGGCTTCCCTTCCACAGTGTTGCCTGCAATCTACAGACCACCCAGTACTGCACAGACCAAAAGGGGGGCATGTGGGGAGTAGTGAGACGCACCTGGACCTATCGCAAGCACTGTCTTGGAACCTGCTGCCACCTGTACCTCCCTCCACATGCACTCAGTTACACCTAAAAACTGTCTAATGCACGCTTGATAAATCAGCAAACATCAAACTTTGCGTCGAAGATGAGGACAAACGACATTCACTTGAGTTCACAAAGTGAGAGCAAGTTTTTGAACATACTAATGAAACTTTGAAAGCAAGGGAAACAATCCAAAGTGCATGGGCCACCATGTTGCCGCCCTCTGCTAGTCTCCTCCTTCGTAAGTGGTCTGAGTTCTAAGGATGAGACGTTCAGGGCCTAAAGGAAGAGGGAGCACCTGCGTCCTCCCAGCATCAGTGATCACATGTGTAGGAAGGCCCTGCTGCTCCGCTCTCCCTTTCAGTTCATTCCTGCACCCTCCAACAAATAATAATCCCCTTTCATACACATTTTACTAACTCAAACAACGAGTTCAGCTCATTTCCGAGGTTCAAAGCAGCACTAGTGAATGTGTCAGAATTCTGGGATGGCTATTAAGCTCACATTTCTTGTTGGTTTTTGCAGGTCACTACAATTTTTGGCTGTCCACACTCCTCGTACCGCTGAAGGAGGCTTCGGTTCCTGCAACCCATTTTCCATTCCACTGAAATCAACACAGTAGGCACCTTTGGTAGCCAGTAAGGAATGCGTCCTAAAGAGCTCCCTTCCCCCTCGTTTTCGTATCACTCCACAATTTTCAACATGACTCCCCTTCTGTGCCCTTACCGTGCGAAAAGGTCTCCGTATATTCCAACCGCCGCATCTGTGATTTTCCACACCTCCAATAACAACAGAGAATTTCAACATAGAGGATACTAAAACTTGAATGCGAATTCGAATGCCACAAAATCAGTGCCAGGGTTTTACTCTCTGTTAAGCTCAGCATTGAGAAAAGAAGGGCAGCGACTCACGTGCACATTGTGCAGCAACTTTCCCACTTCCCATCTTCAGGTCTTGGCGTACCACCAACACCTGATCATTCAAAACAGTGCCAAAGGAAAACGCACAACAGTGAAGTGTGAGTGATGGGTGATGCAAAGGACAAGCCCAAGTTCCGGTACAAGTCAAAAACTTGAACAGTTAACCACGTACGTGGCTACACTGTCCCAAAAAAAGCATCCCCTCATCCTGACCAGTCAACCAAACAACAAAGTTATCCGCATAGGCAAAAAATGACACCTGTTTAAAGCCAAGCTAAGCTAGAGGTGCTCACTGTCTGAGACTCACCATTTTTAACTCGGAGCTATTGTTTGGTAAAATCCCTATTCTATCCCCGCTTCCGCTGGAGGAAGAATTCAACTTCTGAACTGTTGCCCCTCGCCCAATAGACCGTGGTTTGCTCTTCTTGCTTTCCCCCGAATTTCCTCTACTTCCAAGTTGGGACCGACCCCCTATTGCATGGCCTACCCAGCCGCCGATGATCGCTCCGACCAGCACACTGGGTGCAACCAAGACAGCTTTAGCCCAAAGGCTTTGCTCCTTATCAGATCCTCGACTTCCATCCTGCATATCAAATGATATATAATGCAACACACTTAAACGGGTGACTATTGAACAAACCACTCAAATCGGCGAAAACAGGAAGGAGTTTCATAGTATGGGTGACAGCAGTCACTTTAATGCACCTTCGAGCAATTAGAACCAACTCTGCATCGCATGGTTTGGAGGATACAGCCATGACCCCTGTCTGCATTAAACGCAGATTTTGCAGGGAATGGAATGGGACTCTGTTGCTTCTTGTGAATACAGACACACCTTTCGTCGTCTCCCCACTTGTAAGTCAAGTCTCGCATTTTCCAGAGTAGAATCGAAACTTTGCAATAAGGACGCCATAAGTTTGTTATGAAAGCGATTCACTGCGATCATCACAGTCATCACTGCTTCCATTATTTCTTTTCTTATAAGCAAAAAACTGGCAGCAGATTCGGTGCATATGCATCCAAACGAATGCAGTAACTTCGAGAATATCATTCATCTATATGCAGATACAACTGAAGCCTTCTCTACGGAGCTCCAATGTTCCACAACGTTGATGTCTTCATCGCAATGTACAAGTTCAAGCAACAACAGTTTGAATGCCATACAATCTAAACGGAACACAGGGGTTCAAATTGAACACAAGGAAGGTATTCTTCTCGAACTATGTCGGATGCAACCTTCTTAAACTCCAGCACAGTTTTCTGTCAAAACAATATGTTTCAGTCAAATACTTTCAAATACTCGACCGCCTCGGATGTGAGGTGAACGCTTTGCCCCATATACTTATCTTTCTAAAAAATCCCAACTCCTTCCCCCCTTCCCCGATACAGTTTTTCCGGATAACAAGGCTTTGTTATTTGAATGTCTGTCTTTCATTTGCAACTAGGGGTCCTTTGGTCTATTGTGCAATTCCTTGAGGGGGGGGGGGGGTGGGGGGGGGAGGAGAGAGAAAGGGAAGCAAAGGACGAAAAAAAAAGCCAAGCGAGAAAAGTAAGCCACAAGACGTTCACAAAAGATTCGGAAATAGCAACTTTTAAGAGATGAACCACAGCGTAGTGGGCTTATGCATCCTGTCCGCCTGCAGAGAGAGGTGTTCCCACACTCCGCTCTTGGACAGCAAGAAAGAATCGCGTTGAATTGGCATTGAATCAATTACCGTTCCATGTGACTGAAAGACCATCGACATTCACAGTGCGCTTCCAGGTAAGAGCATCTCATATCCACTCTCTTCTCTTGCACTATTATCCCTTGCGTTATTCGTTTAGCACCTCTTATCTTAGATGGTCTAAAGCACTTCGTGAATTTTGCGGTTTCTTATTGCAATGTAGTGATACTGAACCCTTCCAATGAGTCGCATGGAGGATATAGGAGCCTCCTAATAAATGGCCAGCTTGGAATGATACAACAGACTCATGCTTATTCGCTCCCAGCAGTTGCAAACAAAGTGAGTGACCAAAGGTAGCACATATTAAGCTACTATACAGAAAATGAATCTTTTTTTTTCGCAATGGTCAAATTCCAATGCATGGAGGAAGTCTTTGCTTTTTTTGGCGTTTGGGAATCGAACCGCTTGAACGCTATTTTCCAGTTTAAATTTTACTGGCAGATGCTGTTGCTAGAGGTCATACTATAGGAGACAGCCAATGTATGTCACTGCCAATGTCATCGGATATGACTAAGGTTTGATTTCCGAATCATGTGAGCTTGCTCTGAATTTTTTATCGACAAAAATTATGTGTCCGATATCGTGTACTATGAAGACTAGAGCAGTGTCATGGTGTAATGGCGGGCAGCAAAAGACACGTCTCAGCAGCCAATTGTTTGCGGTGTTGTGCACGTTGCAGCGAGCAGTAGAGAGGTCAGCAGCGCACCAGCTGACTGCCCTTCAGCTGCCCTTCACGCTCCGCTCCGAACATATTCGCCAACGCCTTTCCTACCGCTCATATTTCCTTTCTCGTCCTTTCTCCCCCGCTCCCTCCCTCTACCCCTCCCCCTCCCCC
>CM074814.1:1339749-1359731 GCA_037447605.1 Zygnema circumcarinatum
ATCAGGGACTGTCACTACTAAGGCTCAAGATCTATTGTCAGTGTTAGGTAGATGGGATGTCAGTGATGCTTGTTTGTCTTTTAGTGCTGGGCTTAGTATTTGTATTTGCTGTGTGGTTTGTTGTCTTGTTCTTCTCTTCTTCCTCTTCAGTTCCAGCAACAGATGCTAAGTGTGAGAGAGAGAGAGAGTTCCATGCCATAGATAGAGAGAGAGAGAGAGAGAAAGAGTCTTCTTGCTGATAGCATTTAGACGTCCCATTCAGCCCAGCTAGACAAAGATTTCAGTGAGAAGATCCTTTCATTGTAATGACTATCCCCAGCCAACCGCTGGCTGGGGTGACTTTCCAAAATACAACCTTTATCTAAATTGAGTCCTGTTTTCCCTTTGCTGTCACTATGCCAAGCTACCATCTTGTTCTATCCTGCCTTGCATCCCTCCCAATGACCAATGATAACTAGAAGCCTAGCTAAGAGACTAGCCGAGGAGAGGACAGGGGAAGAGAGCCCCCAAGGAAGGGCTCTTTGCGCATCGAGTCCAGCCGCCGGTGGGAACATCTTCAGGATCCCTACGTCTTCCGCTGCGCGTACCTCTGAATCTCCCGGATCCTGGCTCTATGCTGCAGGCAGACCCACAGGACCAACACAACCCTTCATCAGTTTCAGCACGGACGCGCGAGTGGCCGTACAGCACCTGCAACTAGCTCAACAGTCTCCTTTTAACCCCACTTATCTTGTGCTACAAACGGCTAGTACAGATAGTACGTACAGTACGGACAGTACAAACAGTACGAACAGTACGGCTAACACAAGTTACCGTACAAAAAAGTGGTTTCGGCAAATTTGGGGCGAAAATATTGAGGACGCACTCCTTGGGGTGGTAAATACGAGGACCCCCCACTGTATGCGGTTTTCCACGATACGATACGGCACGATTCGGTGCGATATGATTGGATTACGATACGATACGATACGATACGTACGGACATACATGAACTCTAACATAATTCCGCTCGCCTATTTGTAACACGGACCTTATATTTGCCAAATACAATATGGGGGCGACTATTTACAGTGTACGGATTCTGAATGTAGTGTACGATTTCGCCGGGCAGCAAAAAAATCCTTTTTTTGGTTGCCCAACGCTGTTTCATACTTTTTAGAATAGATACAGACCTTTTTTCGTCGGATGTACGGATAGTGATTTGAAATGTACCAACCGCGCGCGTCTACAAGGTAGAAGGGCGCAACACGTGGAGCGACATGATTGGTGCGGCAACATAT
Organism: Zygnema circumcarinatum; assembly: GCA_037447605.1. Lineage (NCBI taxonomy): Eukaryota > Viridiplantae > Streptophyta > Zygnematophyceae > Zygnematales > Zygnemataceae > Zygnema > Zygnema circumcarinatum. The sequence continues at coordinate 1,341,030 of CM074814.1, forward strand.
GACGTGACAAGTATGTTTTGGACCGTGACGTGACGAAACGAGACGCGACAAAAGTGGAGTCCGCGGACGGCAGTCGGAAATGGCGGGAATAAAAACTGACAGATTTTTCCTGAAACACGCTACGTTATGTGCCCTAACTTTCTCTGTCAGTTTTAATTCCGGCCATTTCCGACTGCCGTCCGCGGACTCCACTTTTGTCGCGTCTCGTTTTGTCACGTCACGGTCCCAAACATACTTGCCACGTCATATGTTGCCGCGACCAATCATGTTGCTCCACGTGTTGCGCCCTTATACCTTGTAGACGCGCGCGCTTGGTACATTTCAAATCACTATCCGTACATCCGACGAAAAAAGGTCTGTATCTATTCTAAAAAGTATGAAACAGCGTTGGGCAACCAAAAAAAGGATTTTTTTGCTGCCCGGCGAAATCGTACACTACATTCAGAATCCGTACACTGTAAATAGTCGCCCCCTACAATATTTTCGCCCGATTTTTGCCAAATGTAGGTGGAAAATATGACGGGGTCCTACTGTACGGTACAGTATATGATGCATACAGTACATGGTGTACATCATGTCGTACATATACGAATATGTCACAAGGACTTCTACAGTAACTGTACGAATATGTTAAGATGTGTGTACGATAACGTACGAGCTGTACGTATTGAGCGTACGGATGATTGTCCGACCAATCCGACCCCTCCACGTGACCAAAAAGGTGACGTGGCGGACCTTTCCTGAACGGAAACCCTGAAAGTGCAGAGGGGGAGATCTGCAAAGTCTGCAGGGAGAGTGGGAGGGAAAGAGAGGCGGAGAGCTTGCAGCAGGAAAATTGAAGAGCGAGTGGAGGCGAGGAAGCAGACCATAGAAGGGAGGTCAAGGAAGAGTAGCATCCGCAAAGGGGAGGGTCGGTCTAGGGACTTGTTTGTGAGTGGAGATGGTGAGTATTGCGTTTGCCTCCATAGTGTTGGCTTTTGTGCGTAACCTCTATCCTTGCTTCGAATTTGCTTAGCAATACACTTTTGTTTAATTAGACCATTGACTCCGTGTGAAGCATTTTTTGGAAAACGGTATTGTTGCTGACGCATCTTCATTGAAGTTGGAGAAATGCCTGACACTTCTCCTTTCACTTCTGCAGGAAAATCTTTGGAAGGAGGTCTTTCTGGTTGGAACTGAGGTGAGAATTTCTTGTTCAGTTTTATTGTTTTAAGCAGCCAGTTGGATTGTTTTTTGCTTTTGCAAAATTCTGGCTATTAATTACCTCTTGTTCTTTTACAGTGGGCTCAATACGAGGATGTTCATAAACAAAACTGGGATTTTTCTTCCCTGGAGGTAAATATTCGACGCTCGACCTTTTCATTTGTACATTTCAGCGATGATACGTAGTAGTGGAACTGCTGAATATACTCTTTTGCTCGCCTTATCCACTTTTAAGCTATTCATTGTACTAACCAAGATGCTTCAAAACTTTTGCAGGAGGCATTTGAGGCTGGAGGGGTTTTGCACGAGAAGACCTGTTGGCTGTTCGGGTCGACTGAAGGTAAATTCGTTTTACACTTGTCCATCTACTTTAAGCAAATTGCCATGCTATGTTTTTGTTTGTCAGCATCGAAAACTCCGCATTGAAATTTATGGATAAGTAAACTCTTGAACTGTCTGTCAAATGCAGGTCAATATTCGCAAGTGTTGGAGAAAGCTTTTTTGATCCCGGTGATCTTTGCTGTAAGTTGCTGGCTTTTGTCTTGCTATACCTCATCCCTCAGACCATAGAGCTCTGTTTCCTTTCTTCACAAATGCGATTGTAAATGTGGTAGAGGTTATGGACTAATCTGATTAAGACTTGTGTTATGGCTGGCAGGTGGTTTCCCCACTGGCCCCGTCTTACAAGCTCGGGGTGAAGTCCGTCCAAATGGAAAATGAAGAAATCATCGACATGAATGAAATGAAGTTTGGCTGGATTCCGTATTTTGACGAGGAGACGGCGTGGTAATAATACTTGCGATATTGTTAATTTTACGTGTTCATTTGTATGCTCATGTGATTGAACATTGCTGGTTTCTCAATTTTTTTTTTTTTTCCTTCTGTTATTTGGTGTGCATTGTGGCTGTGCAGGAGAAAACCTGCAGAACGTTCTGAAGTGAAAATTCATGTATTGAAGTGCAAACAACGGAGGTAATACGGAAACTGTTGTTGCTTTTGCTTCTCCGTTTGTTTCCAGCTTCACGCTTAAATCATGTATTGTCGAGTGAGTTGCTAACACATACTTCCAAGTGCATTATGCAGGACGACCTTAAAAAGGATGAAAGAGGAGCAAGTGAAAAAATTTGAATATTTGCTTCCATGTGAGTTTAAGTCACTTCCCCTTTTTATAGTTGTTCCTATTCGACATACTTGTAGATTCTTGTGCCCTTTTCTGTCGATTCTTGGAATCTGCCGCATGTGCGCAGATAGACCTGTTCTTTTGGTTGGTGCTAGGTTGGATACTAAACTATAGGGTGTTCCTTCACAGATGTTTTCAACCCAGAGAAGGAAGGGGATCCCCCAGCAGACTCAGTAGTCCAAATCATGTACACATATGACGAGGAAAAGCCACCGGTGCGTCCTTTGCATCAGAAGCTTTTAGGCCCGTTGTACCAGTGTTTCTATGCTTAGCTTGTATCAACTCCTACCTCGTTCTTCCTATTTTAGTTTTGACGTCACCTGACTATCGAATGTTGGTACTTATTATGAGCAACGTAATCAAAGGGACGAGGTGTCTTCTGGAGTAGGTACACCAATAGTCACGGGGGTATTGGAACTATACAAGAATACAACGAAGAGAGTAGATATGATGATTCAGATGTCCGTACCTTTGCATGAACGTCGGAATCAGCAGTGTAATTCATTCAAGAGACATTCGCAATGAAAGGGTCAAGTAGGGTTAAGGTTGAGGCCACCATGACTAATAGTTCTATCTTGCAGGTCATTTCTGTAGTGATTGAAAGACAAATATTGAACTTTAAACAAGGGATGGCTTAAGGGGAGTGTCTTATATTTGTTTGTATGTTTTGGGATGTGGAGGGCTGGGTGGCAGATTGTCACAGATTATGATTGGAAGATGGATGACAAAGAGGTACATGGCCTTCACTCTCATTAGTATGAGTGATGCCTTGATCTCTTTTGGGCATTGCAGCTTCTGTCCTCCAAGAGAAAGGCCGCTTTCAATGTGATCCTAAGTCAACTGTTTATGGTTTGAGCGGTTTGGAAAAGATCAAGGCATCACTGCTACTAATAAGTGTGAAGGCCACGTACATCTTGCAGGATTTTTTGGAGAGGATTTCTGAAGAAACTGAACTGCCAGAGGCAGAACTTGAGAAGTTTTGGGTAAGGCTCCAGCTCCATCTCGAATTCTGTTCGAAGTGATGGGACTGGCAGTGGAGACGGAAGGCAGGAACTATCTATCAGCCGCTGCTAAGGGAGCAACTAGAACTCCCCACTGTTACTGTTTTTGGTTTATGTGTTTTAGAATCTTTGGGCACATTTAATTTCCTGATTGGATGTGTGATATTGGCATTGCTTTGAATTTATGGGTCAGGCACACTGCAAAGACAAAGCGAATGCGGCAAAAGCGAATATTAGGGAGGTGAGTTGAGACATAAACTGTTGCCTTTGTCTACCTGTAGAGTTGCTAGGGTCATCAATAAGATGTTTGCATGCTTTTTGGCTCTAAAGAAATCCTGAATAACAACCTTTGTCCATTCACTACGCCAATCGCCAGTCTTGTTACCGGGCGCTTGACCTTTGTTCGCTCTATGTAAGAAGTTGCAGTTCAACTGGAATGGCTTAGAAATGCTGAATAGTGAAGGATCAAAGTTTGTATGGATGCTGATATGAATGTTTGTTTTTACTGCATGCATTTTGCTAACAAGGAGTGTGAGTTTTGTTGCAACATGGCAGGCCCGAGCTGAACGAAAACGAATGATTGATTCGATGCCGGAGGCGGAGCGCGAGTCATTGCGAGTCATGAAAGTGTACAAGTTCTACCCAAAGGAGACTGCGGAAACTCCAGAAGTATTGAAGTGGGAGGTAAAAGCGTGTCCATTTTCATCCTGATAGTAGGGTGATTAACTTGCATGTTAGAAATTGTACTTTTGTTTTTCTGCTTTAGGTTCGTCTTAGAAAAAAAGTAGCATATTTTCAAGGGCAACTTCTTGCCGCTAACTTTAATCTTAACAATTTTTGTTTATGTTGCAGGTGAAATATGTGAACCGGTATTTTGGTAACGCAGATGAGGTTTTTCCTCCCTTGGTACCGGAGGTTCCCTTTTCTTGGGGCGCCGGTAAGGTGACGGAAGCAACATGAACAACGCAAGAATGTTGATGAGGCCTTTGTTAAATTTTGGTACTTTTGTACATATGAGAAATGAGAAATCAGAAATGTAAGGGTGGATACCAGTAGTTTGGTTTCGCATTGAATTCGAGGAGTTAAACCATTTGGAGTTCGTCGTTAACAGAAGCAATAAAATTTTATGGCGTAGTTGAGAGAGAAGCTTTAATAAGGCTATCCCATGTGGTTTCGTCATGAGTAGGAGAAATTGTTACTCACGTTTTGATAGAGCTATTGAGAGCTCCATTCAAAAACGGAGAGGGCCATTGTTGTAAATATTGCATGGCTAATTTTCTTCATGGTTCAAGATAGACATAGTAGAAATGCACGCAATCTACAGAGGGTGAGGGAGGGACGAGGAGGGAGGTGGAGGGGGAAGGGGAGGGAGAGGGAGAGCGAAGGGAGGGAGAGGGAAAGGGAAAGAGAACGAGATAAAGAGGGAGGACAACATTTGTCACAGTTTGTGCATCCTGCTGTGCCAAGGTAGATTCTCTCGAGAAAAACAAGCATAGCAAAGGGAAGAAAAAAAAAAGGAATTAGGGATCACCCTCATGCGTGTCTTTCTTACAAAGGGAGTGGGAGAAGGAGAGGAAAAAAGAGAGGATGACCATTCATTATACGAGGCCAGGCAAGGCTTCGCTTGACCTTAACTCCCAACGCCCTCACAATGTATGGCTTCTAGAGAGGGAAAGTAGGAAAGGGACAGAGAAGATAACCATTCGTCACTTGCGGCGCATCCCACACACAGTACCAATGGAGCCTATTATCAAGGAAAACAAACATTGAAGAGGGAGGAGAAAGGAGATCAGGAATTGGAGGGTCTTTTCGTAGAAATAATTTCGTCTACATTTTTTTTTTTAAAATATGTACAAGGTGTCTAAACAAGCTCCGCTTGACGGCACCTTCCTCAGATGTGTTTATGGCTTACAATCTTCTTAGTCTGCTGTTCTAAATGAGCTACAAGATACCGCCAGGAGTGCCGCCACTCCAGAGCCGCCTTATACTAAAGCCACATCGTAACCATCTATCTACTCATCAGATAGCACCTCCTCTCATTTCTACATAGTAAGTACAAAGCGAGTGTAATTTTACAACGTTCCCCAATTCGAGGTGAAGGTCGCCTTCCCATCCTTCCCGCCTGCCATATCATATCGCTTTTGGATCGCAGTGGACATTCAGACACGGCTTCTTTCGAAGCTCTCCAGCTTTCTGCCAGACGGAAAGGTTTGGGGGGCGCAGTTGGATCTGAAAAAATAAATCTCCTTTGGGCATGCATTTTATGGCCGAAGTGCCCATAGCATCGATAAAGCTCCGAATAGGTTGACGGTAGCGAGCTGCAGGAGACAAATTTTGTTAGCTTGAATGGAGGGTCAGCCATGTTCAGCCCCCAAGACAACAAACATTCGGAGGCAGAGCAAATTGGAGATTGGAGATCAGCATTTGGGCAGAACTAGGCTTAACACAAAGCATCACATTGAAATCCTTTCTTTATTGGAAGGTTGATTGACATTGTTGGACAGCGTACCACTATTAAAGATATTTGCATCGCGCCAAATGCAACCAGGGCACAGAATGCGAAAAACAGAACCTGCAAGGCAGAAAAAAAAACGCCGCTTATGTCCAAGATCAACGAATAGAAGACAGGAAAGATGAACACACTCGATGAAGCACTGCTGAAGGGTTGGACAGTGAGATACAACAGAAAACGTACTGTCCGACTGAAGACAGTAGAAAGGTAAAAGCTCCGGGCTCCGTGCCCGCCGAGGTCTCCCCGTGCTGTTCCTATGTAGTTTATTCCAAAAACCTGCAGAGGTCATCCACTTGAAGGCTCACTAACAGATCCACATTCCCCTTCCAATGAACTGCACGATTGGGCACCTGTGCTGATGAAACTCGACTCGATGGCAGTTTTATCATAAAGAACACTACTAACTAGAGCGGATGTGAGGTCAAATTTTAATTGCAGAAGTCCTTACAAGGCAAAGAACACCCAGCACTTGTATCCAGCCCCGGGAAATAGACCGTACATCAAAAAGTAAACCTGCACAGGATGAGAAAAATGATGAGAAAGGAGGCAGACGAAGCGCTAGATTATCACAGGCAAGAAAACAAGAAGTAGGCAAAAGTTAATTGGTTTGCATTGTAAATCTGTTTACTAAAGGGACCGCAGACTTGGCAATAAAACTTGGAACGCCTCTGGGTACTTGCAGAACATAAACATTGTACTCCGCCCTCTTGGATATCACTTCCTTTGAGCCCCAGATAAAAAGGAAACATGAACAAAAGAAAACAGATTATCTCTAGTGTCATACACCAAACAAGATAGCACCCGGCATGACCAATTGTTGACCATGAATGTTGTACATAGTTACATGTCGACTAAGGATCGATAATTCATCTACCGGGCTTCCGTTATACCCCCAATAAACAAAAAAATCCTCGAACATTACGCAAGCGCAGCAAAAATTCAAACACAATTCCAAGGAGATAGGCCATTGCAAGTCGACCAGGGCCAGATGAGTCATTTACCAAATACTTGCTTGGGAAAGGCAATAGTGGCAAGTCCAACCACGGTAATGTATGCTCCTGTGATGAGTGCAACTCTGGCAGCACGCTTGGAATGTACAGGAGCACCTGACTCTCCCTGCTCCACAGCCGTCCATTGTACGCTTGGCAGCTGCTTTCTAGCGAGCCTCTGAATCACTTCATCCACTCCCCCTCCGTCAGCGATGAAGTCTCTCCGTCCTCTGCCGCTTCGCTGACTTACAGCTGGTTCTATGCTGTCCATCACAACCATGAACCCATCCCATCGTAGTCTCAACATCTGATGTAAACAAGGACTGGTGACGAATGATGACCCATAACGAATTGTAGGACCTCCGTAGTCCAAATACGAAAAGACGTATTTATTCCTTTCTTTATACCGTAAAGTGCTCATGCGTGGGGGTGGCATTTGCAATGTATCATTCTTGTCTCCAAACATGATGGTGCTTAGCTTGCCGTGGCAGCTATTCGGTCGTGTCGGCATGAAGTTGTGAATCAGTCACCTCCTCGATCTCAGTTTCAACAAATGTAACTTGAAACATTGATCTTGCTACAGCCGGTTTCACATTAAGTATTTTCAGGAAAAAGTAGTTAGAAGCGATTGCCCTATTCACAAATTGCAGCCAGAGCTTAAGACAGAGCTTTAAGCTGATATACGAAAGGTGGACTGACAATATTCTTGGGTATCGCCTCCGAAGCTACTCACCGACCTTATTGATCCACGGTTGCTGATGGATGCAATCTCTGGATGTGGCCGTGCCCCATCCTCCGGACCTGACACAATCTCGTTTGCTATTCCAATCATGGCAGGCTCCATTGCCAATGCAAACACAGCCGCCCGGCGATCCTTGTTCAGTCCTGCGTAAACTTCACCAGCAAGGCGTCCCAAGACGAGCACATCTCCGCCTGCCCGAATGATGGAGCCCATGCCTACATCACCAAATACCTGCCAAAGCCAACTGAGCATCATCATGTTCAGAGACATTGTACATGCCACCCCCGCGCATGAGCACTTTACAGCAGAATGAACGGAAGAAACTGGTCTTAAGTGACCAAGATAACGAATACCTGCAAACAGTTACAAGTGCATCAAGGAATTTCTGGCACAAGGCACGAGTGCCATCTGCAGGACAAAGGATAGGTTCAATTGTCAAGCAAACCTACAGCAGCCGCGCAATCGCGAACAGATTAACGCGGGTATGTCAATTAGAAACAAATCCACGAAAAAATCTACGAGCTCCATGTTTCTTCGAACATTTCTCTCTACACTTCCTTCCATATCAAGGAGTGTACTTAACCACTCTAATAACAGTACACTCAGATAGGCAAAACAAATGGCTCACCCAAATGATGGTAAGACTTTCATATTCACTACCTTGATCCCTCCTAACGATCGCTTCCTCGCTTCACTTCGGCAAATTCTCTGACCTCAACCGACCATCATTGCGAAATCTCTCACGTACAAAAGCAAAAAGAGTTGTAATGGTTTCGAAATTGATATTTAAACAAGAAATAAGGACAAGTAAACATCGAAAACACACCGTGCTATTTAGAGGTCATGAAACGGAGAAGCAAAGAGCTCACCACGACAGAACCTTCGTAATTCACCTCCTCATACTGTCGAATGTTACGCTTGATATAGAGACATAAGCTACCCATCGCGTCCGCCTGCGACTTATCCTTGCCTATCTCCTGAAGCCACGTTCCGCGAGTTGGACGGAGCCGAGCAGCTAGAACCTTCTCTACATCACGCGGCTGCCGATTCAGACCACCTTCTCCATACTCTCTCCCCCTCTCATTCCCTCTCCACCCCCCTCGAAACGTAGCACATGTCACCCTCCTTTTTGCAAGACCCCGAGGCCTTGAGAACTGCAGGCAGTCGCAGCCATGGTTTGCTACTCTCTCTCCCCTCCTCCATAAACCCCTGTCCTTCAGAGGCGCAAGCACCTTTCCTGTGAGCTCAGCCGGCTGGACCAGCCACTCCATGGCTGCTCCCCTCCTCCTCCTCCTCCTGCTGCTGCGCCTCCTTCAAGGAGAGCCCAAGGCCACTATGACTGCCCTTCCAGCGGTCAAATTTGCTTTCAGGAAGTTCCGGAGCAGCTCTCAATTCAGGCTCCTTTGTTAAGAGCAGCCAATCACCGCATGTCACGTGTACAGTATGTCTACGTGGCCGTTTCTGATTGAACTTCCCGCCCTCGGGGGTGCCCACTTGCAACTGCAATCTTTGGTGCCCGCAGGAATATTGCAACAAACTCGCATTGAGTAATGCGCCGATTACATTCATTATATAAACTCTTATGTGCAAGGTATTAATTCTAACTTTGAACCCTACCCGTGCAAAATAAGACCGTATACCGTATGCTAACAATGTAATTATTTTAGAAAATTTCAACTTTTTGTCGAGCTCCCCATGTTGCTTTTGAAGAGAGAAATGATGTGGCATTGATTGGTCTCACGCATGCTGGTGATGCCATCACATGTGCATGGACAAAATCAACATCATGGGGAACCACGAGGAACTAACTGGTCCCAAAGGACCTAAGCACAAAGGAAAGAGCCTCCTACATTTTATTCTCCCGTTATTCTCTTTCACCTTTGGCTCGCACGTGCCAAAGTTCGTTCACTTCACGAGTGTGAACCATGGGTCGCTTTCTCTAGGGCTTATTTGTAAGACGGGCAATGTCTCCTACTATGGCACTATTGGCGTTCTCATGCCGCGAAGTGCATAATTCAACATGTACATCCGCAGTTGACATTGAATGGTTAGAGCACGTCTGCGAGTTTGTTACAGTTGTATCAGAGCCAAATAATTCGTCATTGCAATCCACTGTAAACACACCATGATCCTTAAGCATGGTAAGGATTGCCTACACTGTTGTCTGGCCAACGATTGGAGGTCCAAGTGATGAAAGGGCTTGAACACAACAACATGGCTTGAATGCAACTTGTTCAACAAAAAGGGAGTATGACGAAGGAGACACGCGCGCATATGTATGTCGAGACGAGGCCAAAACAATTGCCACAGTGATTCCAAGGCAGAGCCCGGGGGAGAGCCAACGAGCGGCTGCCACGTGGCAACAGGCGCAAAAAGGGGGGGTGGGGCGGGCGGCATGGCTATGGCCATTAGGGCGTGTCAGACTTAACGAAATCTTACGAACAAAAAAGTTTTGTAAGTACTCCGCCGCACCAGGATCGCGATGTCACCGAAGTACTCGTTCTGGTCTCAAACTTACGAACAATTTTTAAGTCTGATACCCCCTATTTGTCCATGACTGTTTTATGGTTAAAGCACACCATTGGCAATGTAAATATCGGGAGATCGAGGGTTCAAACCTTACTGAAGGCAAAGTTCGCTTACAAAAGAAAAACACGACTCTCACATAAGTTGTATGTATATCAACAGCATCGAATAAAACCATCGCAAAATACTTTGTAAGTGCACAAATTGGGAGTTTCAAACCTATGCTTGTCACAGCATGCAAAAAGCATCAAAAAAGTTAGTACTTTTTACTACGCACACAGGGAGGGGGTTTCAAATGTTTGTGAAAAGCACTCAGACATCAAACTTTCGTTTCAAAAGATCAAAAGATCAAAAGATCAAAAGATCAAAAGGTCAAAAGATCAAAGGATCAAAAGATCAAAAGATCAAACGATCAAAAGATCAAAAGATCAAAAGATCAAAAGATCAAAAGATCAAAAGATCAAAAGATCAAGAGATCAAACGATCAAATGATCAAAAGATCAAAAGATCAAAAGATCAAAAGATCAAACGATCTCTACAGAGCGCTTATGACCTGGAAAAGTTGTAAGTATCCAACACTGTCCGTCAACCCTTTCAGATAGAGTCCCAATTGGACAGGGAACCCTAAAAACCCAATGAAGGGCAACGGCATCATGACATCTGGAAAAACCCTATCTACATCACCACTTTCCCCAACATTTCTCAACGCAACTCGCTCAAGCTCGCTTTGGACGAATCGCAGACCCACGGGCAGTTGCAGCCGCTTTGCCCTTTCGAGTTCGCTTCACTTTTGACTTAGCCGCAGGTGACTCTGCTGAAGCTGACTTGATCTCCGCTAATGCCTGCTTGACAGCCTCCGAGGGAGCCGGAGCTGGTCCTTTGCTTCGCGTAGTTCTAGCAGTCTTAGCCCTACTCTCTCCAGGAGTTTCTTCTTGAACAGTAGTCTTGCCCTTTCTCGAAACAGATGCTTGTGAAGGGCTTATGGCTTCAGGCTCCTTTGTGACCAGTCCCTTCCTCCTCAGCTTCAATCGTTTGGCAGGATGCTCTTCATCTGCACCGGCAAGGTTTACAAAAACAGTTGTCTTCGATGCTCCAGCAACACTTACAGATATGATCTGATTTGGTGGGGTTTGGACTGTTGGTTTTGACGAGTCTTTCGCAACTTTAGAACGCCGGTGAGAGGGCTTTGGAATGTCAGTCGATGGGAGGGGAGCTTCCTTTTCAGCCTTAGTCGCCAGTTTCCTCTTACGTTGACCAGACACAGACAAAGGCTTCATATCACGTCCCTCTTGAACTTCACCTCGTGGTTTCTTCGCAGGCACATTCTTAGACCTTGTCTTCACCGCAGCAGCCGCCTTCGATTTCTTACTTTTGACAACTATGGTTTCCAACGTTCCTTCCTTGCCTTCACTGCTCCATTGAATCATTGCGGATTCTTTGTTTGTTGACCTTGCCACTTTTCCTTTCCCTGATTGTTTCCTATTGGCGGATTTCTTTCCCGGAGACCCCACAGCCTTCTTCCTCGAGTGTCCCAACTCGACTTCGGATTTTTCAGTTGAAGGAGATTCCAGCTTTGACTTCTAACAAGAGCAGAAGGAACAAGAAGCAATGCAAGAGTGAAAATGTCAAAACACTGCATCTTGCAACTGCACCCAGTCCGTAACTCTTTGAACATCCAAACAGCTTATTGGAATAATGCTAAGTATCAGATTAAATCTCGAAATATTTCTTCGGACGGCCGGACAAGAGCAGAGTGAGCAAGCAGAAAGTTGCCGCTGTACCAAAGGGCAGTTTAATACAAAAACTTTCGGATTCATACTTAAAGAAAATGGCCGAGACCGTTCAGAGAGATCCCTCCTTTAAAGCTAATTTGTAATTTGAATCAAGACTCACCGAAGGTATAACACCTTTCTGTGTGTTGATTTGCCAAAAACCTTCCTGGAATGTCAAGCTTTGACGTGCAGTAGAAAATTGGATGGTGCCACGTTCGTCTTCTCCTGCACGCAAGGAAAGAAGTTGGCTCCGAGCAAACACAACAAGAGTTAAAAAAGTAGCAACATGGCAACATAACGACAAACTATTGTATAATTATAGAATATAATAATCTGACCATAGATAGCGACGGACCATCATTTGTATCTTCGCACATCTCACGTACCAGGATAGTAGACATTGACCCCTTTGCCATTTGTAGATGTCACAATTGCTTCCCACCATCTGCACATTAGTATCCACCAACACACAGTAAGATGGGTCAATCACCTCCTTGGCTTCACACCTACATTTGCAAATACGACACTCATAGTCCTCTGTTAGGGACGATAAACAGTCACAAGTCCAACTTGTTTTGCATGATGGCTGAGAAAGCAATCGGCTTTGTCTTTTACAATTGGACAAAGCTACGTGCATCTCCTAGATGAACGACCATATAAAGCAGCTGAATCAAAGTTGCTGAACCTTCTCAAGGCGCCAAATTGACAAAAAATTGGGTCGTAGCAAACAAAGGACCTAACAAAGCTTAAAGGTGATGGCACCAGTTTGCAAGAACTTTCAACTTGTGTAAAAAAACACATGTGTCAACAATGGAAAAAACAAAAAGAATAAGAACAGAACTTCAGCAATAAATTACTGAGGACCGCAACTTGAAGTCACCCATCAATGAGAATGCTTTAACTTACGCATCATCAATGTGAGCTTCAATCTGATCGCCACGTGTGAGCTTGGGAGTATTGTTTTTAACGCGTTTCCTCTTCTTTCCGACTACTTCAAACGACTCAATAGGTGAAATTGGGCGCACTTTTCTTGACAATGTTATCACGCCTTCCACTTGATCAGCTTCAACTTCATCAAGCACCTCCCCACTTGGTGAAAACGAAATCGTCCATGGTGGATTCGAAGGGTACCACTCTTTCAAATTTTCAACTCCTGCAAAGGGAAAATCCAGACCATTACTTGCAGCCAATGAAGCTTTTAACTTGAGCAATCTTTAGAGCAACACAAATAAACAGCTGGCGAAAAAGGTCGTTCAGTTTCACCTACAAGTAGGTCAGGGGGGCAGTTCACAAGAGTAGGACCAAAGTCAACCAACTGTTGCAACAGACTGAAAAGTGAAATTGTTCTCACCATTGTCATCCAAGAGATCATCAAAGCAGATCAACGCTCGTGAATTCACTATCTGCTCGATGCTGCCCTTCCACCAGGCCCCTTTGAGGCCCTCTTCTTCAGTGCAAGCCTGCAATCCCCTCAAGTCAAAAGATAGAAGAACAGAAGTGACAAAGATGTACAAAAAGTACATTTCAGGTCGATTTGCATGCCGAGTATGACGAGAAAAAATAAAATGCGTGAAAGGTGCTTGTATGCATTATACCAAACGAATGTTAAAACCAAGAGATTTAGGATTACTTTTTGTGGGAATGGCCAATTGACTTGAAGATCGTGAATTACGATCAGTTTCAATATATGTCAGCTTTCTCAATGCCAAAAATTAACCAGCTTAATGCCAACAACAAACAACGAGTACCAAAGTCCTGTCCAAAAGAGGAACATAGACTGTGACCTTACCTCAACTTTGTCACCCACTGTAAGATTGTGCTCCAGCTTGACCACCCTTCCAAATCCTGCATACAAAGCCTAACAATTTTTCAAAAAGTTGCTGAGGCATCTCAAGAACATCGGAATGCCCATGTACATACTAAACAATCACATTCTACTTTATACTGAACAAGCTAACTAGTTGAAACACAGTAAACTACATTCACGTGAACGTTGTCACAGTTTTGATTTCCCCTCTCCTAATAGAGACAAAACTCCACCTTCACGATGTAGAAATCAGTTCTTTGATTGTCGACACCAATTCTACACCCGAGGACTTTGGCAGCAAGTAAAGTAAAAATTCAGCTGCTACGTCAAGATTTGTTGCAAAATCACCCGCCATCACTGTTGTATCCAGAGCTGTAGCCGTAGGCGTTTCAACCAAAGTTGCTTGCCCCAGTACATTGCTGATAGTATCAATTCCTTGTTCTGGTATATTGCCACCTTCCTCAAACTCAGCGATGTTTGCCTCAACCTCTTGTGCTGGCGGAATGCCATCTTCATTCAGTTCATTGGTGGTGGCCCCATTCCCTTGTGCTGGCAGATTGCCACTCTTTTCGTCTCTCTCTTCTATCGTCAATATATTCATGGTTTTCTGATGCGTTTGTGCTAGCAGAATGTCACCTTCCCTCAGATCAATTATCGCTCCACCCTCTTCTGCTGGCAGGATGTCGCCTTCCATAATCCCACTCTGATTACAACTGGGGCCACTTACTTCATCACGTTGCACCTGCATGCTTTCATTTCCAAACTGAAAGAATCAGCAAGTTGTCAAAAGGACAAAAAATGGACAACTGCACGAAGCTTATGGAAGTCTTGATTGTTGACGCCCCATTTGAAAAAGGGGCAAAGCAATTATTCCAACCAAGAAAGTGAATGACTTAAACGAATTGACCTGGAAGGCATCCATAGCTCTTGCCTTGAAACATGCTCTCGAGGACACTGAACATGCTGGTGGCCAAAAAAACACATGATTTGGGAGAAGTGTAGACTTACAAAGAGCTTCGAAGCCTTCCAGGAGAAACAAGGAAAGGGGGGCCGGGTTGATGCGGAAGTGAGAGAGGAAGGTTAACGTTCACATAGCAAACTTTTTCCAAGCAGGCCTTTACAGAATGCAGCTTTCAGCTATCGCAGACTATGAGGAAGCACACCTGTCTTCCACCTTCCTCGAGCGAGCTCGTGAGAGGCCTCCAAACGCTAACCCTAATGGCGCCAAAGTTCGCAGCTTCCTTTTCAATGCTCAACAATGCTCCTCCTGCCTCCCACGTCTCACCTCTCTCAAAGGAACTCTGGAAAGCTACTAATACTCGTAAAGAAACACACAAAAAAACACAAAAAAATGGTCAAATGCTGCAACTACTGCGCAAGTGGAATACCGCAGTGACACTTCTTTTCCTTTCCGTATTAGTAGGGCGTGTCAGACTTAACAAAATGTTACGAATATCGAGTTTTTAGTATTACGAGAATCGAGGTTACTAAGTACTAAAAATCATCGCGCACCCGAACCTAAACCGAACCGAACGGAAGTCAACTGTGCTAAGTCAACGGGTCAACGTTGCGAAGATTGACCCGTGGGGTTTACTGAAATTGCATTTCTTCGCACGATTTTGTTCGCACCCAAAAGAGGCGCCGAAATGGACGTGCGAAGAAAATACTGGCGAAAATCGCGTCAACGTGACGTCATGGTTGTTTTCCCGGCTTCCCGCCCGCGGCCGCGCCCGCCCGTGACGCGCAACACGACACACCGACAAGCGGTCTCCGCGCGCCGCGCCGGCGCAGTTTCTAAGTTTGAGGGCCCCGCGCGAGGGCGAAGTTGCGAAGACGGCGTTTGGAGAAGTGCGAAGACGGCGATCGCGGAGTGCGAACAGGACCGCGCCGCGAGTGCGAAAAACTACGCTCGGGAATTTTAGTTTTACTGACGTTGACTCGAAATGTTACGAATATCGAGTTTTTAGTATTACGAGAATTTTTTAAGTCTGACACGCCCTAGTATAAGGGGTGTCTGACTTAACGTAAAACATAAGTACTCCGCTAAATGAGGATGACTTTTTCTCCGAAGTAGTCGTCCTTGTCTCAATTTTACGAACAACTTTTCAAGTCTGACACACCTTTTTTGTCTACACACAGACCTTTTTTCGCCGGGCGGATTTTAAAATAGTGAAAAAAGGATTAACAACAGAAAATGCTCCTTTCACACTTTTTTGGAATCGAAACACACCCGTTTTCCGTCGGGCAGAGTTTTTGTACAATCCGCTCAGAGCGGAAGATCCGTCCGCCACGAGATCGGTCGCGGGTGTGCGTCCTTCACACATGCGGTTAATCTGAGCCGTCGAGTCTACCTCAGATCGCACCACGGCAGATCACCGTTCGATATGCAGTCGGGCTCGGTCCCAGCGAATGGCACGCGCCCACGTGTCACACACAAGGAGTGCGTCCTTCACACGTGCAGTTACTCTCAGCCGTCGATTCTCTCGTAGATCGCACCACGGCAGATCACCGTTCGATCTGCAGTCGGGCTCGGTCCCAGCGAATGGCACGTGCCCACGTGTCTTGCACACGCCGGCTCAAAGGTCTGACAGCGACACGTGGGCGCGTGCCATTCGCTGTGACCGAGCCCCCAGATCGAACGGTGATCTGCCGTGGTGCGATCGAGGTAGACTCGACGGCTCAGATTAACCGCATGTGTGAAGGACGCACACCCGCGATCGATCTCGTGGCGGACGGATCTTCCGCTCTGAGCGGATTGTACAAAAACTCTGCCCGACGAAAAACGGGTGTGTTTCGATTCCAAAAAAGTGTGAAAGAAGCATTTTCTGTTGTTAATCCTTTTTTCACTATTTTAAAATCCGCCCGGCGAAAAAAGGTCTGTGTGTAGACAAAAAAGGTGTGAGAATAGAATTTTCCAACCCTAAAACCCTAGAAACCGTACTAGCCGTACTCGCCGTACTTGCCGTACTTGACAAAACTCACCGAATCTTCCCGCACGTGCCGCCGTAAGAGGCGCTCGCTCGTCTTTCCTCCTTTTTGGTTCCGATACGACATGATACGATACTGAACGACACGGTACGATATGGTACGATATGGTACGGTACGGTACGTACGGTCCAACATGACTCTAACACGAACTCTAACAATACCGCCCGTCTATTGGTAACACGAACCTTCTATTTGCAAAAATCAATATTTTCGCCTCATATTTGCCAAAACCATGGCGAAAATATGAGGACTGTTGACTTTAACGGCTACTACAGCTCGTACGGCTAGTACGGATAGTACCGTATCGGAGCGTTTCGTATCGAAGCCAATAACAAGGGGAGAGGACTCAGAGGAGTGAGCACCTCTTACGGCGGCCCGTGCGGGGAGATTAGGTGAGTTTGCGTAAGCCCGTGACGGCTAGTACAGCTAGTACGGCTAGTACGAATAGTACGAATAGTACGAATTGTACGAATTGTACAAATTGTACAAGTTACCGTACACAAAAGTGGTTTCGGCAAAATTGGTGCGAATTTATTGGTGACGCAAATGTTGAGGTGGAAAATATGATGGGGTCCTACTGTACTGTACTGTATGTATAGGGGGTCCTCGTCATATTTTCCACCTGGTTTCGGCAAATAACGGGCGAAAGTATTGTTTTTGGCAAATAGAAGGTCCGTGTTACCAATAGGCGAGCGGAATGATGTTAGTGTTCATGTATATCCGTACGCATCGTATCGTATCGTTTGTTGTCATATCGTATCGCATCGTACCATATCGGCTACTACAGATCGTATGGCTAGTACGGATACTACCGTATCGGGAAGTATCGCATCGTATCTTATCGTATCAAAGCTAAAAAAGAAGGGGAGACGAGCGAGCGCCTCTCATGGCGGCACGTGCGGGGAGATTAGGTGAGTTTTGCGTATAGGGGGTCCTCGTCATATTTTCCACCTGGTTTCGGCAAAATTGGTGCGAATTTATTGGTGACGCAAATGTTGAGGTGGAAAATATGATGGGGTCCTACTGTACTGTACTGTATGTATAGGGGGTCCTCGTCATATTTTCCACCTGGTTTCGGCAAATACCGGGCGAAAATATTGTTTTTGGCAAATAGAAGGTCCGTGTTACCAATAGGCGAGCGGAATTATGTTAGTGTTCACGTACGTCCGTACGTATCGTAACGTATCGTTTGTTGTCATATCGTGCCGCATCGTACCGTATCGGCTACTGCAGGTCGTACGGCTAGTACGGATAGTACCGTATCGGGCCGTATCGTAACGTATCGTATCGTATCGAATCCAAAAGGAAGGGGAGAAGAGCGAGCGCCTCTTACGGCGGCACGTGCGGGGAGATTAGGTGACGTTTTGCGTAAGCCCGTAACGGCTAGTACAGCTAGTACGGCTAGTACGGTCAGTACGAATTGTACGGTTTTTAGGGTTTTAGGGTTTTATGGTACGGATAGTACGGCTAACACGAAGGTACCGTACAAAAAGGTGGTTTCGGCAAAATCGGTGCGAATTTATTGGTGACGCACTGTTGAAGGTGGAAAATATGACGAGGACCCCTGTAGCATAGTGGAGCTGCGCTCGACGGATCCGCGTCAGTTCAGTTGTACTTGGTATAGGGCCTCTTCAGAATCACGGATCAGCAGAATCCAGGAGCTGCCAACGGAGGATGCGAGAAGGCAGTACCATGTGTTGGCGGCCCACGGAACAGCACATCATCCAGCAAGGCGCACTCGGAGCGCCGCAAATTGCCGCTGATAGTTATTAGTTGACCCATCGTAAGGCTCCACATAGTCAGCCAAGCCACTCAGTGGTCAGTTGGCCAATCAGAGACTGTCACTACTAAGACTCAGGATTTACTGTCAGAGATAGATAGATGGGATGTCAGTGATGCTAGTTTGTCTTTTAGTGCTGGGCTTAGTATTTGTATTTGCTGTGTGGTTTGTTGTCCTGTTCTTCTTTTCTTCCTCTCAAGCT
>CM074814.1:1361454-1454787 GCA_037447605.1 Zygnema circumcarinatum
AATAGGGCTCTCAGACTTGAAAAGTTGTTCAGAAGTTTGAAACAAGAACGAGTATTCAGACGACATATCGATCCTCATGCGGCGGAATACTTCTTCCGTAAATATCTTGTTCGTAAGACTTTAAGTCTGACACCCGCTAATGGCGGCTTGCCACGTACGCGATTTTGTACACGTGACGAATCGTTCATTTGAAGATGCCTGACTATCGTTTTGCAATGAAGGCCGCAGTTAGCCATAGGGTCAATGTGCAATGGTTAGCCATACGTTAGCCATAGACTGGAACTAAAAATCGGGCGGAAGATTATTATTCGGAGTCAGACATTGACCATCGCGTACTAAATTCCCGAATTCCTTAGGAAAATGATACAGCGGCCCCACTTTTTGGATATCGGCGCCCCCTTTTGGGAAAAAATGTACTTTTTTTTTTTGGCTAATCACCCACCCCCGCTTGGATCTTTCGGGAGGAGAGATCTTGTAGACAATCGGACCCCGCGCCTCGCGCGCAGGATCCGACTGTGGACCGACGTACGGCGCCGCGCATCGCGGCGCGACCCGCGAGATGCGGCGAGCCTACGGAAAAGTTGTCCTCACCTGACCCGTTTGGGTCAGAGGTTGCCACGTGGCAGTCTGCCATTGGACAGCCCTGCTGCCGGTCCCCCATGCCGATACAGTGGACCCCCATAATATTTTCGCCATGGTTTCGGCAAATACTGGGCGAAAATATTGCAATTTGCAAAAATAAGGTCCGTGTTACCAATAGGCGAGCGGTATTATGTTAGAGTTCATGTCTGTTCGTACGTATCGTATCGTATCGTACCGTGATTTAGATACACGAGCTCCTATTGGTGCCGTACGTATTTCGTACGACTTAGAGATTTTATTCGTACTTACCGTACAGCGTAAAAGCGTGACCCATGTTTGAAATCCGTTTCGATTAACAGATTTTGTATTTGAGAATAGGTCAGGTTAGGTTAACACCCCTAATACGTTAACATTGAGCTACCGTACAAAAAGATGGTTTCGTCAAAATCGGGGCGAATTTCTTGGGGACGCACTGTACAGGGTGGAAAATATTATGGGGGTCCACTGTATCGGCATGGGGGACCTGCAGCAGGGCTGTCCAATGGCAGACTGCCACGTGGCAACCTCGACCCAAACGGGTCAGGTGAGGACAACGTTTCCGTAGGCTCGCCGCATCTCGCGGGCCGCGCCGCGATGCGCGGCGCCGTACGTCGGTGCACGGTCGGATCCTGCGCGCGAGGCGCGGGGTCCGATTGTCTACAAGATCTCTCCTCCCGAAAGATCCAAGCGGGGGTGGGTGATTAGCCAAAAAAAAAAAGTACATTTTTTCCCAAAAGGGGGCGCCGATATCCAAAAAGTGGGGCCGCTGTATCATTTTCCTAAGGAATTCGGGAATTTAGTACGCGATGGTCAATGTCTGACTCCGAATAATAATCTTCCGCCCGATTTTTAGTTCCAGTCTATGGCTAACGTATGGCTAACCATTGCACATTGACCCTATGGCTAACTGCGGCCTTCATTGCAAAACGATAGTCAGGCATCTTCAAATGAACGATTCGTCACGTGTACAAAATCGCGTACGTGGCAAGCCGCCATTAGCGGGTGTCAGACTTAAAGTCTTACGAACAAGATATTTACGGAAGAAGTATTCCGCCGCATGAGGATCGATATGTCGTCTGAATACTCGTTCTTGTTTCAAACTTCTGAACAACTTTTCAAGTCTGAGAGCCCTATTAGACAACACGCACAACATGGCTCCAAATTCAGCTCCCAAGACGGTATCGTATTGAGCATTTTTGCGTTTCACATTTTGCATTCCAACGCAGAGTGTAGAAACAAATGCGAAATGTTCGAGTCCATTCGCACTTGTTGGGGTCGAAGATGGCACGCGTTCAACATTGGAAGATTTGGAACACCAGGAATTAAGAAAAAGTTCAAGTTGGGTTTTTTTCAACAAGAAAAGTTCCTGTTCCAAAAACTCATGTTGCAAATTCATGCCATTCCATCATTGAACACTTCAAAAAATTCCAGAATCCTGTTGGAGCTGCAGGACACGTGGCAGGCAGCACCAGGCCCAGGCCTGGCCCTACAAGGAGCGGAGGCAGCCCTGGCCTGCAATGGCGGAGCGCAGGGTCCATGGAGGGCTCCGCCTGCCACAGCCGCAGCCATGGCGCCTTTAAGCTTCTTGGCGCACCTGCTCCGAGACTTCTATTCATGGCGGCGGCCGGTCCAATCTATGATTCGATCCTCTTCCGTCAGCGGAGCAGGCACTCCGCTTTCCCGCATCTCGTCCCGTCGAAGTGTGTCTCGGCTCGATGCAGATGCAGGCTGCCAGCCCATAGGGACGGTCTGGAAGATTTCCTTGGCGCCATGTCTGCCCTTGATTTGGCTGATAGGCATCCTTTATATTATCTTCTCTTTGAGAGCCACTTGGCAGCTGCATCGCACAAACGCGTGTTTTGGAAACGTTCAACATTGCAATGCCAGCCTCAATTTCGCGCAGTCGCGCATGGTGGAGCATGTAGGAGAGGGCTTCACACGTGTAGCCATCTTTACAGCTCCATTGCCATTTCAAGGCGCCGCGGAAGAGAGGCAAAGGTTAGCCCTGGCCTCGTGGCTCCGCCTGCATCCAGCCCCGCGCATTGTTCTGCTCGGGCATCATCCCTCGCTTCACAACATTGCAGCCATTTACGGTGACCGAGTTTCTGTCCGAACAGACGTCGACTGCAGGTACTTACTTTCGAATAATGCAAGCTGCAAAGTTAAGCATCAAGAGTCAATTCAAAAGACAGCTCATCAAGAATTACGGCGTTAAGTGCCCTGCAATTACTCCATTTATGACACAAGCGGTCATTTTCCGGGCCTCAGCAATTCAGAGACTGTTCTCACTTCCTCACGATTTTTTCCAGCAATTTTTTTCCATGCGCATCTGGGAAATGGCACGCGAGCTAGAGAGAATGCCTCACATATGTCCTTTGGATGTTTTTCCTGTTGGTCTGGTGATGGATGACTTTGCTGATGATGACAACGAGGGGATATCTCGGGTACGATTATATTGGTGCAGTTTTTTGGGACCTCCTCTCTTTCACAGCATGCTCGGCTGTGCTCGGGGAGCTGAGGCTGATATAGCCATCGTCGTGAACGCCGATGTGGTACTTTTGCACGACTTCTCCGCTGCACTTGAAAAGGTGCGGCAACTACGAGGGGACTGGCTTTTGGCCTCTAATGGCTGGGCTCCCAGCGGGTTTTCATTTGATTACGACGAGAGCAGCAGATTCTGGTACAGAACTGCAAATGGCAGCCATTTGGATGATGATCAGGTACATATCTCAGATGATAACTGATTGTAGTATTTTGCCCCTTTTGGATCCACTAGAGTGCCCGTCACGGCCTACTTGTTCTTACAAGCTGTTACTTTCCAGCACTCTGCTTCAGATGTTAGCCATAAAGTCCATGCCTTATAAGGCACTCACGCATTTTCCCCTCCCTTAGCTGAACCCTTCAGAATATGTAGGCTATGTTGCTGCAGATGTTCTGTTGAGGCAAGAGAGGTGTTTGGCGGCTCTAAAGTGGTTTCTTTCCTTCCCTTGAAAATTTGCAGTTACGTTGCAGTTTCTTGTCTGTGTGCAGGTAAGGCGCCTTTGCCTACCTTCATTGCGTGTGTTGGACATTTAGCCTAAGGGATGCAGTTGTGTTGTCTGTTGGCAGATGGCAGCACAAGTGAGGAGAACAAGTCAGTTCGAGCACTGTCGTGGACCTGCAATCGTAGCTTGGAACACAGGCAGGACCCCTTTACATGCAGGAGTGATGCCACCCTTCATGGCCAGCCATAGCAGGCTCTGCACTCGATGGCTTGTAAATGAGGCAATTGAGTCGAAGCTGCGGAGGGTGATTGATGTCAGCCAGGCAGTGACAGCTATATACCTGCCAACGAGGCAACAGGATGTTAGACTTAAGGGGAAAGGAAATGGAAATACTATGGACAAAAAAGGAGTTGCTTTTGCAAAAAACTTAGAACTAAGTCCTTGGACGGAGGCCATCGATGAATACCTTGCACTTTCATATGGCTCACTTAGCATCCGTCAACGCAGTTTAGAAGCTGCCACCTATGCTCTAATGAGGTGTAGGCATGAGGGAGCTGCAGGGCTGTGCTTTTTGAAACGCGGAAGAAAAAAGTGCCATTGTGATAAGCAGAAAGCTGATTCATCTGAGGTTGGGGAAGGTCTTCAAAGAGGAATAGTAGGCGATCGGGTGGGAGCTGTCATAGGTTCTGAAGACATGTCGGAAGACTCCAACATCCCGCCTATGCACGAGAATACAACAGTAAAACCGTCTGTAGTTGGAAGCTCGCAGAAAAATGGGAGTGGGGGTGGCGATTTTGAAACGAAGAGGTTAGTATTCCTTGAGAATGGCAGAGAAAACGAGGCTGCCTCTACGCTTCCCCCGCTACTTGCAAATGGACGCAAGAACAGATCTTCAGAGAGTGATGCTAATGGCTGTCTTTGCGATGATGGTAGAGCCAACAAAGATGCTTCTTGTGCAGTTCCTTCCTTTATCAAGATGAAGATATTGCCTACGGAGGTAGGGCTTCCGCATACGATGGAGAAGTTGCTGGAGTTGGTGGCTTCAAAGGAGAGAGTGGTGATTCTCGCAGCTGCTGCCAAGAACTACATTGAAATGCTCATGAGTTGGGTTTGTGGCTTGCGACGCCTTGGGCTATCAAACTATCTGGTTTCAGCACTTGATGAGGAAACATATCGCTTCGCCTCTGTCCAGGCAAGTGCTGCTGTACTTTGTCATAAGGACTTGACGAGCGGGGAAATCTTTTTCTTTGAAGATAGGTGCACGTCATTGATCTGAACATTTAGGCAGGTTCTCTTCTTTTATAGTTTTGGTGCGATGGCCCTGACAGAGTCTCACGGAGGATTGACTGCAGGGAGTCCCCGTTTTTCGGCACAACTTTTCGGAGCAGTTTCAGCGTGACAAATGTCACTTTGGCACAACGTGCTTCCAACGAGTGACAAAAGTGAAGTCTCGTCTTGTATTGACGGTCTTACGGCTCGGATACCATGTCCTATTTAATGATGTAGACTTGTATTGGTTCCATAATCCTCTACCAGAGCTTATGGCGTATCCGTCGTCAACATTGGTAGCGCAGAGTGACCATTGGAACATCTCAGGTGAGTTGCGGGAGTGGCTTTGTCTCCGCAGATTACATTTGCAGAAGCGTGTTCTGGACGAGCATGGAAGTACTTGCTGATCAAACACCATCTCCTCTATGTGCTTTTCACTGTTGATTGTTGAACTATGTTTGGAGCTCCGCTGTGCCCGCTCTCTTGCAGGCCCAGGTAACGAGCTCCGGCGTATCAATTCTGGGTTTTATTTTGCACGTTCTGAGCCGAACATGATCATTGCATTTGAAAAAATTGTGGAGCATGCGGCGAACTCGTCCTTGAGTGAACAGCCGAGCTTCTATGATGTCCTATGTGGTGTCGACGGCGAGTACAGGGTTGGAAACTCTTCATGTATGCATCCTGGGTTGCACGTCATAGTGCAGTTCCTCAGCCGAGACAGGTAGACCTTGCAACTTCAGCATGAAGACTAGCTGCTTTCTTTTCAGCCCGTATAAGCTGCTCTGCTTTCTTTTTGAATGATCATACAGGAAGTGTTGTTAAACTCTCGGAATACTTGCAAATCAGCTTCTCTCTCTGGAACTTGGCAGGTATCCCAACGGTGCCACCCATTTCCTGTGGGACAAGGACACAAGAAAGGAGTGTGAAAAACTTGGGTGTGTGGTTCTTCACAACAACTGGGTGAGCGGGAGGCGCAAGAAACTGTGGCGGCAGATGGAGAAGGGGCTGTGGGATTATGATGTGCTCAGCCGTATGTGCATCTACAGCTGGCAGGGCCCCAATACACAGCGGCTGTACTAAATCCGGTTAGCGAATATGGCCAAGTTTTTCATTAAAGTGCAGCTGATTGCAGGGCTTTGAAGTGGTGACTTTTTAGCCCTGCTATCAGCTGCACAACTTATGTAGAGTGCGAATTAGCGAGCATGTAAAGACGAGAGGATTTAGAAGTGCTTTTTTGATGCTGCAAGGAAGGAAAGGACACCAGCAGACAGACTGATACATTTTTTTGACCATTTTTGGTGTAAAAGGTCCTTAGAAAGTAGCTCAGCCAATCCCGAACAGTAGGAAAATGCCTTCCCTTTCTGTTTCAGAATATGGAGATGCTTTCTAAAGAAGAGTGTGAAGGTGAGCCCCCCCACCCTGAGCCGTTTCTCAAATAGTGATTCACAGTCAACAATTTGCCGCAGTGGCTCAAGTTCAACTGGACTGCGCCTGGAGTGGGCTGCATGCTTTGGCGAAGAACGTGAATTGGGGCTGAAACTGTTGATGGCAGACAAAGGGTTTGTTAAGGAGGTACATTTGTACATTTGATGGCCTCGCCATCGTGAGTTCAATGCCATTTTCCTTGCCTTGGTTTCTGAAGGGAGGTACTGTAGATATTTAGGTCATTGGCCCTGAGGGCCAATGTAGACCCAAAGCTCCAAAAGCCAAGCTGCCATGCCTCAGTTTAACGGGCACAACCGATTAACAGTGGCGGTAACTGCGGCAAAACGGGTAACTGCGAACCATGGAGACAGCCAATTCTATGGCCGCGTAAATAGAGCGGTACGATAAATATCGGGGTGTAGACGCACAACTCTGCGCGATTTCCGGATTTTAAAGGTCCTACATGTAGCGCTTGTAAGCGTTGTTCGGCGCGCTGTGGAACTGTCACACAGAACTGTAACGGCGCACACGGCATTCACCTCTCTCTCTCTCTCTCTCTCTCTCTCACTCTCTCTCTCTCTCCGCCTCCGCCTTGCGTTGGGAGTCAGAGAAGGAGGCGTCTGTCTGATCAAAGGTGAGGCAGAGCCCAGTATCAATGGGAAAGGCATCAAAAAAATAGGTTCGGAGAAGGAGTCTCCACGAAATACGCAGTCATTCTCAGCTGCATGTGAGCTCACAGCATAGAGACTGTACGCCGAACACCGCAAACACCGCACCTACAAACTTTAAAAATCATGATTTTTTAAAACCTAAACTCGAAAGACGAATTAGATTCTTAAGCCCAGAAAAAAGATTGACGTGTAAACCCTAAAGGGCTACCAAATCCTCCTCTACTATAAGTCCTCCACTGACATATATTCTCGTTATTCCTTCAGAAAGCGATTGATTTGAAGAGCGCTTTTGAAGAATGTCGGGACGTGCAAGCCGGAGTAGCAACCTAATTTTGGCGTTTGGCCTTGGCGTTTTCGCATTGGGCTCTCTTTCATTTCCTTTTGTACTCAGGTTCGTATGCATGCATGCGAAAGACTCCCATGCATGCACGTCTTCCTTCCTATTATCTATGAAATGTCGTTCGTTTTGGTGGAATCATCAGGAGCTTGTAGCCCTCAGAAGCATCGGAGCCTCTGATGATGACCAAACAAATTCTTGAAATTCAGTGATTTTTCACGCAAGGCTTCATTATTCGTGTTCTTCCTTTAGGATTGATTGATGGTAAGTAATGCTTTCGCAGATTATCACATCCAACGCCGATTATTGACTCCAGCAAGCCGCTCAGTCCACAGGCCGTCCAGCGAGGCCCATATGTGAACTCAGGATCGAAGGATATAGGCCCAGATCCCATCCCTATTGAGCAATACAAGGCTAAAGCCCAAACTTCAGCGGGACGTTAGCTCGCTTCTGCTTTGCATCTATACTTCATCGGTGTATAAGGCATGAAATTCGGAGGTGTTCTCTCTTTTTTCCTTTGTTTAGGGTATCCAGTCAGGATCACTCATTTGCAGTTTCGGTGAACCTATAAGTGTTCAGCCTGACTTTTTCGTTTACGTGTATTTTGTCGAAGGAGTTCCGTTTGGAGGTGCAAGCTTTTGGTAAATGAGAACCAGTCAAATCTCTAACTTAGTGCAAAAAAAAAAAAAAATTTGGTTCAATCTGTAGCCGGAATGCCAGTGCAGTTTGAATGGGAATGAGTAAAGTCAGGGCTTTTATTGCTTACTACGAAATGAATGCTGGGCATTTGTCATCTCAAACCCCATAAAGGAACCGTAAGAAAGCCAAAAGACAATTTCGGCTGTTTCTGAAGTGCCAAGAAACAACATTGAGCTCAAACTCTCCCCTGTTTCTTCCACGCAGCCACAGTTTCGGATTACCAGCCAGTTGGGAAAGTGGCAACGCCTAGAGGGGCGCATCCCCACTCTCTTAGCGTCATCGGCCGCAATGACTATCGTTGCTACAAGTGTGTATGCGGCAAGTTATAACCGCCAGTGTTGCCTCGCTAACACGCAACGATTCAAATCGTGCAAGTAAATGTCGAATGGATGCGGATGCGCTGCCTACCATTTGTCGTTGTACGAAGCGAATTCAGTTGGGTTGAGCACATGATGAAATGGCCGTACAATATAAACAGATGCTCAAAGGACAAGCGTAGAGTAGAAACAAGGTGCAGCGCCGCATTTAAACATCGCAATGTGCTATGTGACTACACATAGTCACTTGAACCATCTGACCTTGATCCTTTTATTAGCCCATGTAGTGAAACCGTTGCCTGCATCACCAGTGGTCGGAAGCGTTATCTTCCGCCGTTCCACCAGGCTCCGTACTCAGGAAAGGGAGGGGGCATGGCCTGCAGATGATGCTGGGGATCACCGCTCCAACTGTTATGAGGAGGATGCCACATGGCATCACCGGGAGCCCATCGTTCAACATTGCCCATGGCATGATGGGGCCCTTGACGGTTGTGATGCATGTGCATCCCAGGGGGGCCTTCAATGTGGGAGTTGAAGTGGGGAGGGCGGACTTGATGCGGCAACTGGAGGTTGGGTCCGTGCAAAGAGAATGCCTGCCTCTGCCTCTGCTCTACCCAATCGGTAAGCTCGAGCAAAGGAGAGGGTGCAGGTTGGGGATGATGCACAACATCTCGAGGAAACGGAGGAGGTCGAAAAGGGGGCTGAACCCCTTGATGGAAGAGATTACTGCCAGTGTTGAAAATGGGAGCTTGATGACGGGCAGGAGCAGAAACTTCGTTGTATCCAGGCTGCAATTCGCCATCCTCAAGTGGGTTTCCAGGTGGAAGAGGGGGCCAAATGCATGCTTCGACTTCAACGTGCTGGGAGGCACCCTTCGCAGCCCTGACTTTTTTTCCTCTGCATTTCCTATGTTTAGCTGTCACAACTGTGGAATTGAAGGCGGAACCCTCTCCCAGCCGCCCCTCCCACTGCTCCTCTTTTGTCGTCGCCTGCACCTCCTCCGCTGCTGTGGGAGCCCCCTCCCCCCCCCCTCCCACAAGCGGCTCCATCCATGGCCTCTGCGAGGGCAGAATTCCTTCCTCTCCCATAGGGTTCGGGCCCACCGCTGGAAAGGGAGCCTCTCTCTCATCCGCCGCGATGGGCTCTTTTTTCTCTTCATGTATAATAGGGGGCTGCGATCTACTTCCGCCGCTCTGCAGCCGTAAGCAGGCAGAGCAATGTCTGTCAAACTCTCCATTAGCCATCACCCGATAAACACTGACATCGAACAGCTTTTAGGACTCCTCACAGGGGCTCTATCCCTCTCGCACCTCATTCACAGCAGGCAGCATGGGTTGGGGCACATTATTATATGGTTAAAAGACGATGTAGCAGCAGTAAGCATGCTGCTCGAAGTGTGACTATCTTCATTAGGCAATGAAAGAAGTGGCACCTGAAATTCGACGGGCTTACGGTGATCTTCTGGAAGGGCGATGCGACTGTACTTCTCCCAAAGGTCCTTTCGGCAGTACAGATAAAGGGGAGGGGTTTCATGATTCCAACTACTCTCATTGTCAACTGAACCAGGGAGGTAGAACGCCTGCAAGGAGCAGATTCCATGTTACGCAATTGCGTTGTGATGTAGCCAGCCAAAACTAGCAAAAAGCAGCGTTTTATAAGCTCGAATGGCTTCATATTACACGTGTACCCCCGCATTGTATATGTATCACTCACTATTTAGAAAAAAAAAAAACCCTTGACTACATTCATTCTGCAAGAAACTGCGAAGTGAAATATCGCAGCGGACATTCATTGAAATTCAAAATCCGAAAAAACAGACGAATGTGTAGATTCAGCAAAACCTCAGTTTCAAAAAGCGCGCATCATTGGGCCCCTCAAATGCTTTACTGCTTTTTCTCCCTAACCTGCAAGGAGAAAACTCACTTTCCCCGCCAGTAGCTGGGAGTCGTTCCACAGAAGCTCATACTCTGCGCTTGGCCTGCACACAAGACGCAGAGAAGAACACAACATTAAAAGAAAGATATCCCCCACAGGGGCAGCTCCTGGAGAGAGACCCTCTCTGTGTTCCGTTCCATGCAAGCGCTTTCAACAATGCCGAAAGTGGCCCTTGAAAGATATACAAGCAGTACAATTCATCAAAGCGCTGAAATTTTGAGCTTTCAGATAATTTTTCCAAAGATGCCTGGACCTAACTATCTAACTAATGACCCACCTTCCTAACTACATACATATCTAACTAATTAACCAACTAACTAACTAACGCCTATTGAATGCCAAACGCAAAGCACACAGCGGAGCAGACCAAACGGCCAATATGGGTATGCGAGCGGAGGGTTACCTCCGGGTCTCCGGCGGGACAATGAGAACGATAAGCTTTGGGCGAAAGCGGGCCGCTTGTTCTGCGAAGGTGGAGGCTCGTGCAAAGGGAGGGTTCAAGCCAATGATCTGCAAAGGAGGGGCTAATGGTTCATAATGGCTTGCACGGAAAGGCAATTCCCAGGACATCGCAGCAGTTACAAATTTCACTTGGAATGGCACAGCAACAACACATGGTGTTCTCTGAAGGCTAATAACATGGATAGTTCACAAATCGTTATATGGCAAGCATTTGACGAATTATTTTCGAGCCTGACTCGAGCACAGGCACAAGGATGCCATTGACGAGAAGTGACCAAGTCACCGAGCGAGTCTGCTTTACCCAAAAACCGTAAAAAGACTAAAAACCCACGAGAATCCTTTACGATGGGAGTACTATTTCAGGTCCAAAGCAGGCTCACCAGTTTGTCGCCATCCGGGAGTTCGCGATGAGGCTTATCATAGGGCACATTGAACCAGTCCATCTTTTGAAAGTTGAAGGTATCCTGCTCCCTCCCACAGCGTAGGAACGTAAAGTATGTCCGAGCACTGTGAGAGAGGACTTTTTTCCGAGAGAGAAGCAATGTCTGCTGACTGAGTGAGCAGCTACTTGAGAGCTGCTTGCCAGCTTCCGCATGTGCAGAAGTTGCCGAGTAATCTGACGTGCCAAAGGTGTGTCATTTTGAACTAGATAGATGAGTAAACCTCATGTAATATCAGCAAACTTCAAGAAAAATAGTCCTACATGCCTTCATTGAATATAATATCATCAGCAACAGAAGAGCAGGTCTAATCAAACCCCATCTTTTTTTTCTCAGAGCTGCACTGAAGAGCCTAAGAAAACGACACGCCGGTCTGCCCTCATAGTCTGCACCACTCACAGCTCCGTACAGGGAAGTCTGCCTTACGACTTAAAAGCAGCAAAAGAAATAGTGATAGAAGCTTCAGTACCCTACGAGGTGGCCTTAGAAACTTTGCAATTAATTATCGCGCAAAAGTGTGAGGCAAAACCTCCTCATGAAGAACGACACAAGGAGGAATCAGATTGTCATTTTTGTCGTTACTCACCGCGGGAGGGAAAATGTCGAAATTCTTGAACTCGCAGCGGCGCTTTCCTGCATGCTCAAGTGATGCTTTTGCGATGCGAGAGAAGTCGTTAGAGCCACAACACATGTCCACTAAGCAGTCGCCATCCTCCACATACGGCAGCAGCCGATTGACCACCTGCACGTAACAGACCACACAAGTGAAACCACGAGAACCATCTTGCGAAGTTCACACCACGAAAAAAGGGTCGCCCTACCTCTACTTTTCTTCTTGGATGTCACCAATCTCCCTGCTTAGCCGATGATTAGCTATGCGGGATAGCGAATAGAGATTCACCATAGCCTTCATACTAAAGCGCCACCTTGGTAAATTATAAAACGTTTTCAAAATAGTGCCAAGATAGCTCGTGTAACTAGGATTGCCAACCTGTATGCTTCTATGAGAAACCATGTGAAGCTGATAAGGACTTCTGAGTGGCAGTGAGGCAGGGCAGTCCTAGAGATGCCATATCCCACCTCCTCCAACTTGGCAATTTGCGTGAAGTGGCGGCCGTACGAAGTATAGCGCGAGCCGTGCAGGAAGGGCGCTAGGTACACACGCATGTGGACCTAAACCCAGCACGCTCCAATTCTCTCTTATTCTCAAAAAAGCACTACTCAAACCTCACCTCAGCCATGACATAGCCATGTAATGACCATGACATAGCCATGTAATGACCATGACATATTGGCAGCTGCTGCTTGGCAGCGATTGAAAGGGAAGCAACAAAAAGTGGGTGTTGAGATTTTACCTCGCATTT
This sequence comes from Zygnema circumcarinatum, assembly GCA_037447605.1. NCBI lineage: Eukaryota > Viridiplantae > Streptophyta > Zygnematophyceae > Zygnematales > Zygnemataceae > Zygnema > Zygnema circumcarinatum. Next base: position 1,373,979 of record CM074814.1, read on the forward strand.
TTTGAGTTCTTTCACCCAAGCATCGTTGGGACGGAATGCGGATGCTTCCATTTCGCCGTTCTCAACGGCAGTTTGCGACTTCTCTACTGCCTGCAAGGGCAGTGCATGGAAACCCACCGCTTATCCCCTAGCATTGCTCAAACACCAATTTCAAAATCAGGAAGATGCACGCATCCGAAAACCGAGATCAGAGCAGCACGGAGAGTCCAATTGTCAAAGGAACACTGCCATGAAAAGCTGAGTTTGACCACCCATGTGCAGTTTTCTCTTCAGATCGGGACAGTACATTGATAATGGACTTTATTTTGTTCATCTTCATGGTCTGGTATTGCTCTTCGGTAGAATAACTGGACACAACAGCTAGCGATTTCCGCACTTTCTCCTCCGATACCTCGCCGGCGATGTACTCTTTCACTTTCCTGATGCTGCACAGAGAAGTCCCAACAGCATCATCTCAGAACTGAGAGGGACACACAGCTCGTCATGTTTGCTGCCCACAATGCAAGCTTATTCATGGACACGTTCCATTCTCATTCTCATCTACTATCAGAAAGGTGAGCCTTGCTGTTCAGGGAGCTTGCATTGCTCTTCTCTTCGCTGCGATAATCACCAATAAAGAACATCCCCGAACCGTGCTAAGCTGCCAATGTCAAAAGAACATCCTTTCCGAGGTTGGGGAACATATCGACAAGATAATGTGCGCTCAACAATGTTGCAATTCGGCAAACCTCCTTATTTTTTCTACGCATCTTTGACCCATCCAAGACTCAGTCTTACTGCAACCCTCGTTCTTTGACTCCCCAAGTCTTTTCAAACTCACTTTCTCATCAGCTCCTCCTTGTTGAACATTGGTGCTTCGGTTCGTCGCCTCACATTCACTATTCCCCACTTTTCCTTAACAAAGTTACTCCAACCCTCCTCCCTTGCTTCCTCTGTATCCGTCCTTGGAGAGCCCGTCCGCTTATTCAACACCGACGTCTTTTTTTCTGCTTTTTGAGAGCCAATCTCCTCCTTCAATGGTTCCGAATTTACCTCCCTTTTTATCGTCTCTCTCTCTCCCTCCGTCTTCCCCAATTGAAAAGCTTTCTTGCGTTTTTTCTGCACAGGCTCCTTCTGTGCCGACGATCCCATTAGCTCGAACTCGGCCTCCTCCTCCTTCAGCTCGTCTATGGGCAGACTCAGCCTCCTCCTTTGGAGAGGGCGAGGAGGAGTGATTGGGGCTTTGGGCCACTTTAGATGGTCTCTTTCAGGGGTTCTCGTATCGGGTCGGATCTTGTGCGTTCTGCAGGGTTCGACAAGGAGAATGTTCTATGTGGTTTACATGGTTTATAAGTTCGGCATGGATGCTTTATATGTTCTTAATGTTGTAAGTGTTCTAAATTCATCTGTTCAGTCTTCTGCATTGAAGGAGGCATGCGAATGTGAAGAGGGGAAGTTTATGGGTTTTGTAAGTGAGGATAGAGTGCGGGTAAAGAACATAGCAATGTAAAAGAAATTGGCTTGCCGTTTAGCTTGGGATAAATGACACTTCAAAAGGGCATTTCAGTCGTTAGTCAGAGGTGAGACATTTATTGAGCTCATAGACTCCAAACGAACCCTATTTGAAGGTCAACTAGTATTCACAAAAAAGTGGATGCTTGAGTTCTACAAGTATCAGGATTAACTTGCAACGTCCACATAAAAATGATGTGGTTCTACTCACCGGCAATACAGAAAGCGTGAAAGACCTTCTTCCACATCGACTTCATTCACTCCCCATACGCGTTGGTCCGCACCAGAAACTGGCATGCTTCTGCTTAATACAAATCAACCGAGAGTCCTTAGTCAGTTTTTGCAGATAGGAGGATCAGGGCTCCTTCAAAAAAGTAAGGATCTGTAGCAGCAGTGGTTTTGCAAATGCTCTGCAGTGCTTCAAACAAATCTAATCTAATAACTAATCAATTATATCTAATAACTAATACTAATCTGTGTTGGAGACAAATACGTTAACGTAAGGCAATTAGCAAGAGAGCTGACGACAGAGACAGCCAATGAAGACACTACAACAACAACAACAACAACAAAGGTTTTTTAGGTTTTTGGCCAGTACTCGGGAATGCATTTTACGTGCCAAGCACGAGGACAACGCCGGCAGGGGACCAACTTTAAACCCACGTCTTCAGACAGTCCCTCCTCCCCAGCGCTGAACCCTTCGCCCTGGCCACATCCCTGGCAGGCGTGCAGAGGGCACTGGAAAAAGCGCTGCATCCTCACATTGTCGGCTATGTGGTTCCGCGCTCTTACAAGGGCGTCGCCTTCAAGAAGACTCTTTCCTGCCTCCCTCTCCCACTTTCGCAAGAAGGCAGGAACAAGTTTCTCTGCTACGCAACGAGGGTGATAGAACTTTCCGCACAGAGCCGCATCGCACAAAAACACCTGTTTGGACAGCATGACAACGATTCTCTCCCGAACGTTAGGTAATGGAAATGAAATGGATTTCATAGCTATGAATTGAAGGCTTGCAAACGGTTCTCTTCTGGTGGCTAATAAGCGGAGGCGTCACGATGGAACAGTTTTGCAATCCTTGATGATTTTGATGATAAGATTTTGCGAAGGGATTCTGAGGTGTGGTGATTGATGCCAAGCAAAGAAAGGCAACAAATAACAGTTGCGCTTGCCTCTTGCTCGCCGTCTTCAGAAGTCGATCTCCCCAACTTGCCGCATACAAAGCATTGGTGCTGCTTGTAAAGGCAATTGTCACAGAGAAACTCATCCTTCTGAAAAGTAAAATCCCCAAGTATGCACATGTGAAGTTATGAGTGAAAAGTATAAGGTTGCACTCTCATCTCCGCTTGAGAGACGAAAGGAAAGGATCCACATGAACACACATGCCATGCATGGGGATGACATTCTCGAAACGTATCCACTTCCTTCTCAACTAAACCATGGATCTGACCATCACTCCTTTACACAACATCCCTTCGAACCATATGAGTAAAAAGTAATCCTTTCGCCTGACCCGGACTCAGCACATGCGTCCAAGGAAGAAATCGCATTTTGTCTGCACTAAAAGTTCCCGGAAGCTGACCTTTTAATCAGTCACAAAAGAACTAATCTTGGAGAGCGGAGGGTGCAGGAGAGCTGCCTGAACTTACCGGATTCTCTTTCAGACCGATGGAGGGACAGTCTCTCTCGGGGTCAAGCAAGGCGTGAAAAGAGCGCAGGCAGGGGCCATCGCAGCTGCAAAGGAATCGAACTCACTACTTCAGGGCCCTTCCAACACACTTATGACCTGAATACCTCTTCAACACAGAGAATGTATGATGACGCTTATTTAAGCCAGAATGATTCAAAACAAGCGATTGATGTCTGTTTGCTTCGGCTTTCAAAAAGCAGACAAGCAGGAAATGTGTATGCTTTTGAACACAGAAAAAGCAACATGCCTATGCCACCACGGTTACAGCGGCTAACCGCTGCTCCTCGTCAAAAGCCTCACGCAAACCTCAACAAATGTATGGATCTTCCCGTCTCTAAAATTGGAAAAACGAGCATTAGAACGTGTACATACCACAACAGCTCGCCGCCGTCATCGCAGATGGCGCACACGTTGTCCCCAAACTCATCGTTCTGCGGCTCCGTCGCCTCCTCCAACCCCTCCTCCCCCAACAGAGACTTGCCCCCATTCAACGTCACGTTTGCGCCTCCGGAGCTTTCAGTGCCGTTAGCCCTCCACCCGTCTCTCTGCATCTCTCTCTCAGGCAACGTCGCTTCCACTGCCGTCGCTTCCTCCTCCTCTGGCCAGTTGCGGGAACTTGAATTGTTCATATACATCGATGCTTCACGATGTTCATGAACGCTTGTGGTTGAGGATCTTTGTGGAATGTTTGTTCCCTGCACAACTCAGAACCCACGAGGTGATAACGAGAGATTCAATGACGTGCCGGGTGTGGAAGGGGGAGCATTTAAGTTAGAGAACAATTCTCCATAAATTCTAGGATTGGCTAGAGGCCAAAGATCGTAATACTGAACAGAGATCGTTTCGGAAGTTTTAACACTTCCACTATTTTAAGCAGAAGTTTGAACATTGCCATACATTCAAAGGAACTCAAATGCTGTTATTCCAATGACTGGTTCCTGCAACAGGTGATTTCTACATCCAGGCATGGCCGTAACTGAAACACAAAGGGTAGCAGCTCTCACCGGCAAAAGTAGAAGGCCTCAAACGAATGACAGCCCTCCCTTCTGGTCTAGCCCACTCGGCTAGGGCCACAGTTGCGGCTGTGGTGTGCTCACAACTGTCTTCCCTAAAGACGGTCGCCCTTTCACGCGTCCTTTCTGAAGAACAAACTGATCTTTCACATCCTCCACTGAATCTCTGCAACTCTTCGTTCGGGCAAAGTGTGTTTGTTCAAGGGAAAGCGAAACCTTTGGGACCTCTTTTGACCTTCGAGCTGGCCATTTATTTGACTATCCCTCATTTCCCCGCTTGCATAGAGAGGACATGAAATGGCAAGTGCCCTCTCCTGTCCATCACTTCATTCGATATTGAACGAAAGTTGTAACCCACGGAGCTGTCCCAGGGACAAAAAAAAAACACTGGGTGGAGTGCTGTGCTAGTTGCCTCGCCTTGATTAGACCTTGTTGGCAAACGAGTAATGCATATATATCCAGCTCACAACACATGCATCCTCTCCGGTAGCGCTCGCTCTCCGTCCTCCACAGAAACGGAAGCAGCAGCAGCAGCAGCAAAGTGAGGACCAGCTCCGCTATAGCCGACGCTCAAGCGGCGACCAGAGGGCGACCCTGCAGGACGGTCGGGCGGCGGCACTGCCAGCTGTACTGTACCACCGTCAAATGGCGAATCGCACGTAGGCAATTGTGTACACGTGGCTGGCCGCCACTGGTATGTGCTTTTTGCCCGTGGTGGGGAGCGAGCCGTGGCGGGCGGGCGGGCGGGCGGAGAGGCAGTCCCTCTCCCTCTCGCTGCTGCTGCGTCACGTCTGTCCCGAGGAGGGCATTTGTGGCTTCCCATGTTCTTGTTTGTGTTGTGGCCATGCATATGCAGTAGTAGCTCATGGCATGGCATGGCATGGCCACAACACAAACAACAACAACTAGGGCCACGCCATGCCAACTTTTCCAGCCTTTGGCTGGTTGGTTAGCTGGCTGAATGGCTGGTTGGTTGGCTGGTTGGTGGCTGGTTGGTTGGTTGATTGGTTGGTTGGGCTTGCAAGGTGGCGAGGACGACAGCAGCACGAAGTCAGCGAGCGGCTGTGCGGGTGTGCTGCAACGGCTAAGTACTTGTGGCCGTACTGTACGGCGTAATGTACGGAGGCGGGCTTCTTGGAGCGGGCTGCGAGGCTAACGTCGGCCATGGCCATGGCGGGCTGGGGCTGGAGGAAGGGAGGGAGGAAGGAAGGAAGGAAGGCCTGTGGCTTGCAACCGCTGGCTGGCGGAGTTGTGCAGCGACTGCAGCAACAGCTGCAGCACAAGTAATTGATACTGAATAGGCATGTTAATGACGATTGATACGACGAAAGGTCCTTGGTCTGTTCGTTGGATCTGAGCGGAGAGTCCCAAAAGTTATTTCATCTTGGAGGAAGGGTCCGTGCGAATGCTATCTTTGCGAGTGCAGGTCGACCTGCCAGCGGTGAACACAATTTCCTAATGGAAATGTAAGAAAGGAAGTGCAGCAAGTGCAGGGACAAATTGGTGGCTGTCTGGATGCCAAGCTACGCACTCGGCCATGGAGCATTTGCTGCCAAATGGATGCAGATGGTGCGTGCAGGAGGCTTATCGCGAAAAGATAGCATATGTCTATATTCTGGTGTTTGCTGTCACAGGCGAGCATGGTCGTTATCGTTAAGGTCCATGAATATTCGTCGAAGACCAGCAGCTGAATCTAGTGAAGAAGCGATGGAGAAGCCTGCAGCCTCTAGCAGGCACTCAGACAAGGAACCGAAGCAATGGAGTCGTGACGAAGGAACTATTTTAAGCAGGTTCGATCACGTTGAGCATGGTGATGGTGGAGCAAGAAGCGTAAGTGGGTATGGAGACGAAGGCAGAGAGCGAGGCAGAGATAATCAACTTGAGCCCTTGCGAAGGCTGTCAGAAGATGGAAATCTTGGCAGTGTGGACCGAAGGCAAGCCACAAACAAGAAGGAAAGGAATCCCGGAGAAGAATTGATAGAAGAAGAATTGGGGCAATGGAGCGCAGCAGACGGCTGGAAGAAAATGTTTGCTTTTCCGAACAAGTAAGCAATATAAGCTCTTCCTTTTACTCCACTTCGGATGTGCCGAAAGTCATTCAGCTCGTTGCAGGGTTATTCCTGGTAGTACGCTAGAAGCAGTTGCATTGACATCTTTGTCGGGTCCTTATAAAAACATATCCCGTCGCTTTCATCAAGGGGATGTAGCTCACATGGTAGAGCGCTCGCTTAGCATGCGAGAGGTACGGGGATCGATACCCCGCATCTCCATAATTTAAATGTTCATGACGTTTGTCGTTTTAGTCATTTCCCACGATGCTCATCATTGTGTTAGAGATGGAAAACGAAAGGCATCTTCTTCCGGCATGGAGATCACAAATAAAGTGATGAAAGGTATGCATCAATTCAGAGATGAAAAGATGGAAGAATGTTATTCTCTTCCACGCATTTCTGAGTTTGTGGATTTTCCAAATGTACTGCACTTTGCAGCATAATGTCCACTCAGTCTGAACCGCTAGAAACGACCTCGTATGTACTTTTTCTGAATCGTTTTCAAGTAAAGTAGACATTTCAATGTAAGTTTTGCCCTCAGTAAGTTGCCCAAGGTTGATCCAGTTGCTAGCGATAGATTACTTTTCCCTTTCTTCTCCAAAGAAAACGCGGGGGGAATTGCTACCATGTACACGCGTCCCTCCTGTCCCTAAAGAAAAAGAAGAAGCCTGATTCTTGCCGCATTTGCAGCAAAATCCCATTGGAGTCCTTATCAGCACTCAGCGTGGCATTCAAAGATACGTACAAACAGGACTACTTTTGTCGTTTGCCCCACATTACCTCCTATTGAGCTCACTTCATATTGCGTTCTGCAGGCTAATACGCGATGTGGCCTTTGTGGTCTTTTGCCCGCAGCTGTTGTTGAGCTCCCATGAGGTGAGTGGTTGATGATCAGCTAAATTTCTCAGCTGTTGGTGTTCGCCTTTTCCATGTTGCATGCTCTCTGGGGGGGCTGCGACAGCCTTTTTTTTTGTCTGTGAGGTCGCCTATCTTGCTATGACAAACCTGCTGTTCGTTGGCAGGCAAGGACGCAAGGAATGCTGAAGACTGGTATTGAGCATGTTATTGATGAGAGTGGCTTCTATCATGAGACGTCCAATCTAGTCTTGTTATCCCATTTTTTCAACTTTTCCCTTTTTGAAACGCGTTGTCTCCAGTTTTACCATTGGCCTGCTTCATGCCTTGAATGCAGAGTCGCTGAGGGATGAACAAGCTGAATTCACCCTCTTGTTAGCTTGCTTTCGTTTGTCCTTTCCATGAAACTGGGTTTCTCGTGCTGGGCATTCTACACCTAAGTGCTGAAACTCTTCTTCTTTGTATTCTGAAAGCTGCCTACAGTAGACGATTCCTTCTTTCGCACTCGAACGACCCATGATCGCTCTGCGCTTTTGGAATGGTTAAAGTCACTTTGCCCTGATGCAGTAGAAGAGTGGTTTAGAAACCGAAGGCGAAGTGCTAGGCTTGGTAAGTTGCTCTTAAGAATCCTTACTCTTTAACTGCACGGTATGGTTCATTTTTTTACGCAATTCTCACTTGCTTGCATCACTCCATGAACATCGTGCAAACCGTTGCAGTTGCCAGCCCAAGGAGTTACACTTTCATCATTCACTATGTTGACTTTGCGTTTGGAGAGCAGGGCTATATTCCTTAGATTTGAGAGGGCATTTCTGATTATAGCGCAGGAGGGGTTTTTCCAGGAGATCACTTTGCCGACTGTGTGGAATATGTGTTGCGTTTTGGCCCAAATGTTCGGCCACAGCAGCTGCAGGTTTCTGTCCAGGTGCACTTGGAAATGTCTCCTGCTGAAACCTCACAGCAGGAGGGCATGGGAGTTGGAAACCAAATGCCTCCATACTCTACGGGAAAAGGTGTTGCCACAAAGCTGCCTATTGTATGGGAAACTATGGGTACAAGGCTTGAGAATTGGGAAGCGAGCTGGGAGGATGTCTGGGCAGAAGAAACCCCTACAGAGGAATGCGGAATAGATGCAAAGGTAGGAACAGACTTGGAGACCCAAGTGCCGAATTCAGTGACATTAAGGGACAGTTCTGAAGATTCTTCAGGTGTCTGTCAGGAACAGTTGACTCAAATGGCGGCCTGCGAAGGAGATGATCATGTATCTTTAAGTATGGCAATGGAGGGGTCCACATGCGGTAGCAGCGAAGAGCCAGTATGTGAAGCAATACTTGAGTCAGATATTTCAAAGTCATTGCAACAGTCTGTCAGCGAACACTTTAGGTCCGCACGAGGAGACATGAGCCTGACAAGTTTAAAAAAACTGACCAGACGGGAGAAGAAAAGATTCTGGAAGGAAGTAAACAGTAAGAAGAAAATGACAACTGTTGGAGAATTTGATTTGCTCTTTCGCCTTCCCCCCGATGTTAGAAGCAACAGCATTGTGATGAGAACTCAAGATGGTCAGAATAGCAAGCAGTCTTCGGAAAGTCAGAGGGAGGTGACCTGCTCGGAGTTATCATTGTCTATGAACAAGCCGCGTGTGAATGAGCCTCTCGGACCTGTTCATCATTGGGAACTAACTGTGAAGTTCTTACTTTATGTAGGACCGTGGGAGGTCTTAGGTCTGCCTAGCCCTCGTGCAAGTGCAAGAAAGTGTGGGTGCTTATTTCATTGCAGCTCTCAACGTTCTAAAGACTTTGGAGAGGATGATCGGTTTGCGAAGATGACGAGGAATGAGGAAGAACGACTTTCTTCCAGTGAAGTGAACTCACATAACGGAACTTCGAATGAGACAAGCGAGGAGGAGATTCAACTTAGGCAAGAAGGTAGTATTTTTAGGCATTCAACGCATGGTTGGGCGAGAGATGAAGTTCTTGGATGGTACTTGGGACCCCATTTGGGAGAATCTCTTTTGGATAGAAAGGAACGCCTTATGCGGCAGCTTAAGTTGGCAGAAACTCCTCTCGGAAGTAAGCATTTGAAGGGGCTTTATCCCCAGCTTGAAACAGAGTGCTGGAAAGACATCATGGTGAGAGATGACTCGCTGAAAGATGCTAAAATTAAGGAATGCAAAAGTAAGGTCGCCCCTGAAATTATGCAGGATTTAGAGATGGTAGATCCGTACGAGGAAAGGGAAACTCTAGAGAGTAGCCCTGTAATTTCTGTAGCCCCCGCAGCATTTTTGCAAGGATTTTTATTCTACGAGTACCCACTTTGGGTGCAATTAAAAGGCCGCGGCTTTGGATTGGAAGGTCAGCCTCTGCAGGACCGATACAAGGAAAAAAATAACTTGCAGTCCAACTATGAAAAAGAGGAAATGGGTGCTGAATTGGAGGAACAGCACGGTATCTCGGATGCAAGCGGGATGGGTACTCCCTATCATGAAGAATCCCGCAAACTGCATAGAGACTCGTCAGGCGATAAATCGGTTCATGTCAAAGTTGCGGGTTCATCTCTACAGATGAAACCACTTGTGAACCCTAATCACTGGTCTGGTTGGTGGACATGCGACCTCCATCGATTAGTGACGTTGCCAGAGAAAAGGGACCGACAGTGGTACATCATTCCAAAATTGGAGTGGTTGTCTCCCGTTGTGCTACTTGGGAGTGATGCAGAAGCTTTCAAGAAGGTGCTGAGTGCTGAGCAGCTGCTTGAAGTGACCTCCTCTGTGGCAGCAGAAGCTCGGAGCTTCCAAACCTTCCGAAAGCAGCGCTTCCTTCTCGCCGAACTTGAGTGGCTAGAGACGTATTCAGAAGTAGAAGGCTTTTTGGGGAGTGAAAAGAGACAATACGCATTGGGAGATAATGAGGCAGAGCCTCACAACAGCATTCATGGAGGGCAACGATGTGAGTCTGCTTCACTCCTTGCAGGGGCCTGGGTTGAGGTCAGTCGAGGGTTTGCTGTAGAAGCAACATGGCCAGATAGTAAGGATTATAGGCCACATGGGTTTGTGCCTGCATGGTCTCCTGCGCTCAGAAACTTGGACAGGAATGGGTAGCCTCATTGCAGGTATGGGTCCATATCGGTGGCAGCGGTTATCCTTATCGCTGGGAATAGAAATAGCTTACATATCTACAGGACTAGCTTGCATGTACAGCGTCTATTTCATAACGCAAGAAGGGGCTTCCAGCACTTCTACATGTTTGGTTGCAGATGTAGAACTTGGAACGCCAGTTACGTGATCTGGATAATTGCAAATTCGTGGATTATTTTCTCATTTTTTTGCACATCAAACTTATGATGCAAATGGTGGTGTCTTTCCCTCCTGATGATATACTCTATACAGCAGTTTATGTCGTAGCAACCAGAAATCACGCTAATAAACGAAGGTTAGACTTATCGAGACTGGACTGGACAATGTCCTGTTGTGCACTGCTGCAGTGCTGAGGGGGGATAGGCAGTGGTCTCACGATGGCGATGCCATCGAAGTACGCGGACAAAGCCAAGCTGTAGAAAGTGAACCAATGTGAAACGGTCACAAATTACCCATAACAAATGAAAATCAGCGGTAGGGACTCTGCTCCTGGCAAGAACAGGCAGGAGGAGAGTGGGGCTGGTTATGTGACAAATTAAAAAACACAATTACCTCGGCTCAGGCCTTTTAGCTCAGTTGGTTAGAGCGTGGTGCTAATAACGCCAAGGTCACAGGTTCGAGACCTGTATGGGCCATATCATGTTCTGCCCCAACGAAATTTTCGTCTGCGAGAAGCATTGGCCACACGCAGAGGGAGAGTGCCGTACCGTACGGTCAATAAAATGCCTCGATACATTGATACCTCGACTCTTCGATACGATACGATAGGGGAGCCATCGGGTCGACGAAAGTGCGGGGCTTTTTGACGACCTCGTCCAATTGACGCCAAACGGCGCTCGAGCAAATCCAGCCGTCCGTCCGTCCGTCCGTCCGATCTCAAAGCCGCGTTCCGTTCCAGCGCCCTCTCCGGTCCGTACGGCGCAGCACAGCGCAGCGCCCAGGCGGGCGACGGCGGCCAAGGGCGCGGTCACCGACGGTCACCGCGGTGTTTGCACATGCCGTACCGCGTGCCGTACAGTCGCCGTCAGTTGACACTCTCGCCAACAGCCCAACACCCGCCGTACACTTGATGCCATGCACTTGATGTTTGAAAGCACACATTATTGTGTGATCGGCGAGTCACTGCGTGCAGGATTTGTATTGGCGGGTTGACTAAAACGATTGGTATTGCACCGTTGTCTGTTGCGTCTTTGTGCAAAATTGAAGAGTAGTCCAAAGACATAGAAACCGCACTCAAAATGGAAGGGCATGGCAAAAATGGACTCTCTCATGGCTTTTGACATTGTCGCATAAGCGAAGAGCCACAGAAGCTTTGTTAGTTCGCCAACCCGTTTCTGGTAGCAATCCACTATTTCTCTCACTCGCGCGTGCTCTTTGTTCACAACCTCTAACTTTTGCCTCCTAATATATCTTTCGAGATACTCACGGCCTTAATAGAATCCACACCGAGGACTACTGTGCACACCCACTATGTATGGTTTGCCATTGACACGGTGTGAAGCATTTCGAACTATCCTCATCACCATTTGGGAAAACCATGGTGCCGCGTCTTGAATGTCCTCCCACAAAGGGAAACCCAAAAAACACTTCATGAAAATGTTTGGTATGGTGATGCAGTAGATATTTTTTTATGCCATTTTCAACCATTAGATGATAGACTACCCTATCATTCCGAATCACTCTCAGTCGCACAAGTGTTGTGTTCTTAAATTGAACATCACTATCAAATTGTGACGTGTCTATGTCATCGTTTCAATCGTGATCTACTGTGTCCAAGCCGTTCCATGCATGCTTGAACAGGTGCGCATCCAATCTCAAAGAATCCCAAATGCTCCTCCCCCCCGCCACCTGTTCCTTAGTAAGATTGCAACTTTTTCACTTTCGAGTCAAATTGTCAGTCGCGACACGGTAGCCGCCACTCCGCATCTATCTATATCTTGCAGTCCCCCTCCTCCGCCTTCACTTCCCTCTCCTCTCTCCCTCCCTCCCTGCCCGTCAGGGTTGGGGGCGCGTCGCCGTTTACCTGCAATAAAAAGGTGCTTTTTAGCCCCCCTTGCCCCCATCCTCCGAGCGTACGGCCGACTTCGGCCGTACGACATTGCCGTACGGCGGGGCACTGTGGTGCGCGGAGGATCATGGTGATCGTAGCAACCGTCCTCCGCCTGTACGCCGCCTTCGGGGCTGAACGAGGGCAAGGGCAGAAAAAAAATTGACAGATGTGGCCCATACAGGTCTCGAACCTGTGACCTTGGCGTTATTAGCACCACGCTCTAACCAACTGAGCTAAAAGGCCGATCTGTGGAAGTTTTGCCATAGTATTATTTAATTTTATAAATTGTTCGATTCCTCGCCCTACCGTACGCCCCGTGGGAGAGCCAGCCAGCCAGGCGAGCAGGAGCAGGCGCGCCATGGCGTCCTGACAAACGGGAGAGAGGGAAGCGGCGGCTGGAGGCGCCATGGGCCGGCCCCCCGTGCCGGCGCGCGTCAGTCAGAGCTCGGGCCTGGACGCCATATCCGATGAGCTCTTTATTTACAATATCCTGCCGCGGATTATCAGTGGCCGCGACCTTGTGGCCCTGGCTGGCACAAGCAGGCGGCTGCGGAAATTGGCTTGCAAAGCGCCCGTGCTGTGCTTCAGGGAGACTCTTTTTCCTTCCCTCAGAGGGAGCCGGCGCTTCAGCAAGTTGCTAGCTGGTGTTGCGCGTCGAGCCGTGGATGTGCGACATCTAGAAGTGGTTTTTGGACGAAGTAAAATTTGTTCTGCCTGGTTGCAGGAACTGACCGGTGAGACCTTGAGGACTAACAGTACGCGAAATCGCGGGCTTGTTGCAGAATGAGTTTTTTCATGACTTTGTTGGAATTGCCTTCGACTGACTCAAAGACGAGAAGCTCAGTCAACGTTTCCCTTTCTGCTTCTGGAAAGGATGCTACTTTGTTTTTTGCTCAGGGAGGGCTGCCAGGGGTTACGAGGAATTTCTATTTAAGGATAGGTCTTAATCCTGGAGAATTTGTTAAGATTCAACATCGTTCTCCTTGCTCTTTGTGTCTTTTCAGATTCTATGAGGAAAAGCTTGCATACACTGGTGTTTGGTGGAAACCTGGAGCATCTACACTTCAGCAAGGCTGTTAATGACTCCCTCGGAAGCGTCTTCTCCTGCTCGAGTTTGCAGGCCCTCCAGGTAGATCATCCGCACTATTTTGCATTTTAAGAAAGTACAAGATCAACAGTATCGTTCTTAAGCACTGAGTCAGGGCAACTTCTAATGTAAAGGCACGAGGTTGCATATGTAACATTGCATAACCAACTGAAGTTTGACTTGTTTGCCCGTACTCTGAAGTGACGAAAACGTGCTTGTGTTCCATTGGCATCCCGCAATAGATTATTTCAGTTCGCTTTTGTTCCTCAGATCAGTTTTTGCTGCTAATTTACGCTACTCTATTTTGCCTAACGCTGACTCTGGTTTTTTGCTTGGAGTTCATGGAATCAGCTGCAAAGTGTATGGCTGTCACACGCTCCTTTGCGATGCTCTCAGCTACCGAATTTGCAGCGGCTTCATTTGTTTCACGTCGAGCTTTGCGATGAGTCTTTAGACGACATTGTCGCTTTGTGCCCCCAACTGCAGGTAAGCCTGAGTCCAATTGCCTTGCGATCCTATTCTCTCCCTTACAAAGTACATACGTTACTTAAGCTTTCCTTTCGAAAGTTATGAATAGTATTTATTGCCTTTGCCTGTCCCTGCATGTATCTGATGTGGTTAATTCCCTGGTGGGCCAGAGTTTGCGAATGGAGGGTTGCAAAGGCCTGGACTTCCCCCACATTTGTTCATCTTCTATTCTGGATCTTGTCTTTCATGGCCCTGAAAATGTTGCAGTCGACTGTATATATGTGTCCTGTCCTTCATTGCAACACCTTTCACTTCGGTGTGTTTCCCTTTCTTCCCCTCTTGATATTTCTTTTTGAGTACTTGTTCAGTGATTGCAATTCTTGCTGCAAGTGAGCATTGTCGAGCGAGATGGTCCAAGCTTTGAAGGTGAAATGTTAAGACCTTACTAGGTGAATTTATAACGATTGGATCGTTTTGTCACTGCATGATGGTATCTATGGAAGGGTAGGGTTACTGTACCATGAAAAACAGTTAAATTAACTTAGCTTGCTGCTAAAAACTTTGCAGATCTATACAGGAGGTACAGCTAGACGATGCAAGCTCTTTGCATTCTGTGGAGCTCATGTCGTGTCCAAAGAATGGTATCGATGGAAGTCTTGTGGCTTTGAAGGAGCTTCGCTTAAGTGGCACTGCTTGGCGATGGTCGCTGGTGGAGCGATTAGTCAGGGAAATACGTGGCCTTCACATGCTTCAATTAAGTATTGAGTACGTGAACATTCTGGCTGCTGTAGAAGTAGCACAACAATTTTGCGACGAGGCTTGGAGTGAGGCAAGTACAAGTCTTGCTCGCTCAGTCAATGAAGAGCAGCACAACTTATGCTCTTGACGTGGTTTTTCCTATGGGACACAGACTTGATTCAGAGAAGCTGTGTTCCTCCTTTTTGGGAGCTGTTCAAGAACTTGGGGAGCTATGCCTCAGCCTAAGGCATCTTCATCTAACGACTTCATCATTCTGTGCATTCCAGGTTAGTCTTAGTTAGGCTGCCGGTGATGCATTTGTATCTCCAGATTTGTATTTTGTTCTTGCAGGATTTCTCCTTTTGAATGACCTTCTAAAGATGCACCGTCACTGGTGGCGAGCATCTTAGAAGTGTGCCATTTGTAGTAGTTGGTCTACTTCCTTAGCAACATTTTTTTCTTGTTTGAGTAGATCCCAGCCCATACCTTTACGTCAGCTAGTGGTAGTGATCTCATCGCGAACGCCAATGTTAACGTTTTTTGGAAATAACCTTCTATGCAGCTCACTGGTAACATGATCATTTGCTGTGTGCTGGATGGACGTGATTTTGCAGGCCATGTCAGAGAGAGTGGAAGTTCAGGAGGGTATAATTACGAAGATTCTTGCACTGAGGGAGCTGACAATAGATATCACATCCTGGCAGACTGGCGATAAGGAGGTGCTTGAGGGCCTGCTCCATGTCTGTCCTCACTTAGATTCTTTCCAGGTTGGTTGGCACATACGGTCTTTTTGTACTTCTTGATTTGAGGCTTGCAATCGTAAGTAGCCTGTTCGACTGTTTTGTTGAACTGAGTTTGAGAGTTTGTAATCTTTGACTTACCCTTTGCATATGTTGCTTTGGACAACTGTTTCTTTTGGTTGGGGTTTGAAACAGGTAATTGTTGGAGAGAGACTGTCAGGCATTACTCTCGAAGTGCTCTCAAAGTTAGTCGAAGAACTTTGTGCAGGGCGAAGCATTTGCCATATTGTACGGAGGTATGGTGTCTGATGCAAGGCTCTATGTCACAAGGAGATTAAAACCTTAGCCAAACACCTTAGAAAATTAGCTGTGATTCATGAATTCGCGGAGTCTGATGCTCAGGAACAGGGCATTCTTCTCGGGCTTCTGCACATGTACAGTGTAGGCCAGCTCACATGAAGCTCTTAGTCATTAAGGCAGTGCGGTTCTTCTTTCAGATTGACTGCAAGGGTCAATCTGACATACCTTGTTACAAGAATTCCTTCTCTGCAGACTACTCTGTTGCTAGGTGTCATGCTGCTAATCGGTAGAGTGTCTGTAGGGATCAGAATCCATCCAATTGCACGCAAAGATAGAAATTGGCAGAACAATGCTGTTTATTCGCTCGCATTACAATGTCAGATTTGGTACTTGAGGGACAGCAAAATAGGAGGCTTTCATGACTCCAGGCATTTTCAGATACAGGTGAAAGTAAAGTGATAGGAGTACAGGTAGTCCACTGGAGGTCTGTCATCATCAGTTCTATGTAGAGGGCTGGTAGGTAGAAAGGTGAAGGGCTTGCCATGCTCGATAATAAGCATTCGATTCCAGGATCTGAATGTAGGTTTGGAATACGGCCATAAAGGCAGGTGATCGCGTTCAAAAGTGCGCTTGCTTTACATGTTTTGAACTACAAAATCGATACGTGACATGACATAATGAGATTACTGAAATGGGAGCTCCATGGATCAAGTATCTGCTGTAAGGTTGAACGTTCCATTCACAGTGTCAGCGGAGGGAGCGCATGTAAAAAAAAAGTCAATGGGTACATGGAGACTCAAGTATGGCGAGTGTTTCACGAGTGTCAGTAGTGTCAAACGTAGGTCCAGATCTACGAGATATGTGCACCTGTTGCAGTTACTATACCTTTACGAAGTCAAACGCTGTACCATATACACAAGACATGTTTCATCAAATTTAATTAAAGTCAAACTAGTTCCACACGTTAGAAATCTGCACTTGTTACACTTATTTCATATTGCATTCTCGGTGCACTGAAATACTGCGCTTTCTATTGGAGTGGACGCCACATCCATATCGTCGAATTCAAAACTGTACAGCGAGCCTGCTACCTAATCCTATCAAAAGTAGGCTTTCAGTCCTAACGAAAACAGCCAAAGCTGCTATTGACTGACGACCACTTTTTGGCCTTAAGAGGCCTAGAGTAAAGAGCGCTCCTAGAGGCACAGAACGTGGTGGAATGATGAAAAGAGAGAAGCCCTTTATTACCGCTCTGACTTCCTATAACACTAGGGAGGCGCGGATTTGGAAAGGAAAATGCCCTGCTCAAGGAAAGTAGGTTGCCACCTCCTGCACTGCAGTATCTTTGCTGATCCCCAATCCCCATATGCTCATGCTTTTGTCATGTCATGTCATGTCTCACTTTTCTTCGGGTCACATGGTATTCGACATCATCGCTAGTCATCCACATCATCTTCCTCCTCATCCTCCCCACGTGGATTGCTGCGGAAATTAGACTCCCTCTCATAGTCCCCCCCCCGGGCCTGCGAGTCCTCCTCCTCGTCTCCCTGTGAGTTGTCCTTCTTGTTGTCGCTCTCTACGCGGCTCGGCTCCTCCTCGTCCCGACCGCGGCTGGAAGGTTCGCCCCCTGCAAACATTCACAAAGAGAAAGGGCCCCCCTCCAGTCACTTCATCTCTACTTCCAGTGTGAGGAAAGGGCTCAAACGGGCAACCAAAGATAGTGAAACCATGCGATTCACTAGCAACGCATGTCCATTCCTGAAGCCCATCAAGACCATGTGGCAAACGAACACCAATTTAAAATCTAAACCCTAAACATTAAACCCTGACACCTAAATCGTAAACCCTAACCCCTAAACTCTAACCGTACCCTCACCTTCATCGTCATCGTCATCCGAGGAGTCATTCTCTACCTCAGCGAGTGCCCGCCGCAAGGCTTCTTCCCTCTCCTGCCAACATTCTCATCGCTTCTTCATCAGGTCAACATCAATATCACAAAACTGTACATTTTCTCCAACAAAAAGCTTATTTACATGCAACAAGACAAAAGGCACACTTGGCAAGCACGACTGGCAGCATCAAACTGATGGATCAAAGTAGAAAAACAACGACATTGCTGGAAGTCTCCAGGACATTCAGCCCACCCTTTCAGAAAGAAGCTACTACAAATTTCTGGTCCAGAGTCATCCTCAACGTGCTGCAATTGAGCGGACAGAATGGATAATCTTTGAATGTTGGAGTCAATGCCTCACAAGCATGTCGTGACTTCAAAGGCCAAAGAACTCGTCAAATACGTGCAGCTTTAAATCACGCATACTATTTAGGCTTGCTTCTTGTTCTTGAATGTGTGTGTCTTGGAGCTGGTCACCAGTCAAGCAGTGAATATTTGCCAAAGAAACGTGACTAGGACAAGATAGGACAAGCAATTTCGCAGCTTGAATGAGGTTATTCGACTGTGTGCGCTGAAACTGAACGGAGTGCTCAATGCTAATCCAACAGTAGATGCAATGGACCACTCCTAGCTTCAAACTTCGAAGCTCAGTTTAAACAGAATGATAAACTTCGACGGGTCCCACAAACCGACCTTGGAAGTCCATGAACATAAAGTCATGACAGTGATCATGAAAGTCACTAAAGTGAGTGCTTTATGCAGAGATGATCAACAAGGGGCATAACAGCATAACAGTTTATTTAACCTAAGCAACATAATAGCTTCCACTCGAGAAAGAAGTGCACCTTGGCAAGCCTCTTGGCTTCCTCTAGCTTCTGCAGATTTTCTTCACGTTCTATGTTATCAACCTGGAAAGGAAAAGTCCTCATTAGAAAGGTCAACGAACAATCATCCTCTCAAGATGTGAAAAGCATAGCAGATGCAGACAGTGCATAGCGCGTTTCGTATCACATCAAAGAGAAACCCCAAAGAGCCTTCTAGTGGTTTCCAGCCAAGAAGGCACTGCCTGCTTCGCAGATTTCCTGTGCAAAAGCAAGCCCTCTCTTAGCACCCGTCCTACTTATCATACGCTCAGGAATCGAAAAAAAACCGACAACAAATCCTGCAGAAAGCCCACCTTCACAATGTGTTCCAAGGGCACAAAAGAATCCGGAGCAGGTTCGCTCATATCGGACGACCCATTCTGCACATCCTCATGGGGAGGTCCTGTGGGCCCTTTTGCAGCTCCCCTCCGCCCCTTTGCCGTCTGCCCTTTTGTCTGCCCTCTCCCTCTCCCTGCGGGAGAGGGAGAGGCCGCCCCTCTCCCATTGGGAGGAGGCCGCTTCAAGGCACTGCTCCGACTGACCCCTCTCCCAGCCGCTGCTCCAAGGGGGGGGCGGGGGACTAAGGGGACAGGAGGCCCGGGCAGCCATATAATATCTTGTTTTGGCATCTGCAGAGAATTCAGCACATAGTAAGCACGCATTCTGTAATTGCACCGATGCAGCAGGGTGAAAGATGTGGCTAAGAGACAGAGGGGTACGGAGAGAGCGAGAGAGAGAGAGAGAGAGAGAGAGAGAGAGAGAGAGAGAGAGAGAGAGAGAGAGAGAGAGAGAGAGAGAGAGAGAGAGAGAGAGAGAGAGAGAGAGAGAGAGAGAGAAACCGTTGTATAGCATGGTAGTTTAATGTTGTTAATGATAATGTATAATGTTAGTTCATTATTAAAGTGAGGTGCTTACACTATCATGGCGTGTAAACAGGACGCCCCTATTCTGGAAGATTGCAGAGCAAGCTGACCTTATTCAGGTCCACCCATTCCCAGCTCTCCAAGGGAGTGCCCATGTCATAGAGAAGTCCGTGCTCGCCCTGCAACGAAGATGGATATGTGTTCTAAGGTCAGCTATCGTTCTAGGTGTCCATAGACCCACTGACTTACGGAACCATCATCTTGATTAGTAACAGCTAAGTCATCTGAAGGGAAAAGCTGCAAGCTGAGTTCATTGACTACATAGCAAAGGACAAGTCTACAAATGGTAGAGTCTCTGGAACTACAGTACCGTGTCAGGTCTATAGTCACTGATAACGGACTCATAAAACTGAAAGGTGCCATCTTCCTCCGCCCAGCGTGTCTTTATCCTCTTCCCTATCCATGGATGTACGGGTTCGTCCACCACTTCATCCGATAATGGTTGCGTGGCTGCACCTGTGGACCGGCCCTGCACAGCCAACAGGGCTATATACACACTGTTGGAACAAGGAACAGCATCTGAACTCGTGAAATCTAAGCATTTGAAAGCCTCAAATTCTCATTTCAATTCACAAAACAATAGTGAATATGTCTAATGACACTCTGCCATCCATCTTCTGATCCCAAAACAGGCTGCGAGTATTCTCCAAACAGTCCTGAATCAAAGCCCTCGAAAATTCGTGTGCCAATGAAAAAAACAACTGTACGGCGCCACCTTACTGTCTATGGCAAGATCAAAAGCCTTAATCTTAATTATGCGACGAAATGTGCAAATCAAAAGGAAGCATCTGACAAAGATGAGCCATTACCCCTCTGCCTTTCCTCCCCTTTCCCTTCACAGCTCCTCTCTTTGGAATTGTCGCAGGCCGTGCAAGGGCAGCCACTGCCTCGGGCTTTGCCTGCGAAGGAATTGGCGGAGGGGGGGCCAATGGACCTCCTGTTTTCTGCTTTTTCCGAGCCTGAGGTCCGGGAGGGCCAGGTCCGGGCTCGAGGGAGGGGGGCGAGGGGGGACGGAAGGACCCTCCGCCTGCTTGGGATTTCTTCCATCTACTGCGAAACAGGATCGACTCACAGCAGAAGATTGAATCCACTGACAATGTCCGCTAGGGTTTTGGTATTGAAATGAACGAAACACTTAAGGAGCTGGAAAGGCAAAATAGGGCAGCGGGCATTTCAGTGTCTCTCTTTTTTTGTATTTTTCATGAGAAGTATAGAATTGAGTGTGCCAGTTGCCATAACAGCTACTAGAAGGAGAAGGTAAGAGAAGAAACTCAACAATGGAAAACAGAGGCCCTAATCCGTTGGGCCATTCCGTCTATTTTCAAAATTTTGCAGTGGGTTCGAAGTTACCATATTTGTTGAACCGTGGAATCAGAATGGACTTGATCCAGCAGCTGTCGATGTAAAACATCGTCAATGTTTAGTTCCGTTCGTAAATCGGACATGAGCCTTTCTTTCGCCTGCACGCAGTTGTCAAAGCAGCTTGAATCAGGTTGGTGTGCCAAATGTTCTTCACCCAGAGAGGCCTCTGAAGTGCGAAGACGCTAGCGGATTCATAGCCAAGAAATAGACTAGACTCGCAACAGATGAAGGAACAATGAAGCCTTGTGAGTTCGCGTTCTGCACGCTTCTCAATCACATG
Organism: Zygnema circumcarinatum; assembly: GCA_037447605.1. Classification (NCBI taxonomy): domain Eukaryota; kingdom Viridiplantae; phylum Streptophyta; class Zygnematophyceae; order Zygnematales; family Zygnemataceae; genus Zygnema; species Zygnema circumcarinatum. The sequence continues at coordinate 1,394,911 of CM074814.1, forward strand.
CATGATGGATAACTGAAAAATTCTTAAGAAACAGATATAACAAGCAGATGATGGCCGGCATCCAGAAGGCGTTTTCATCCACAAGAGACAAGATTATTTGAGAAAACCAAAGTTATTCGAAGCTTTTCCGTCTTCCGCCAATGGCAAAACGCACCCACCCATGTAATATTTTCTGATTGGGCACCGAATGCTCGGAGGACAGTTAGATATGCATCTGCTTCCATTTGCTCTAACTGCACTTGATATGAAGGTGTGGGCTGGGCTCTGTATCCGCTGCCGCTTCCTTTTCCCGCGGGAGCGCCTGGCCCTCTTCGTGCAGTCCGGCTCGATGCAGGATTTTCATCTGACAGAAAAAATGCATAAATAAGCATAACTCGTTCAGTGAATGACGAGAATGACTATGTATTTTATACATGGCCAAACCGTCAGATCTTCGCAAAAATTCACTAGATAGCTATGTTGACAATGCCCAGTAACGAGTTGTCAAGGATGCTCTGAGAAAAACAGAAAGAATTGTTCAATCTTCGCTGCTTGCTATTTCATAAATGATCGACCGTCTACTTCAACCTTGGAAATTAAAAAAAAACACGTCTCGTTCTCAGAAAGCTCCATATGACCATGTACTGCAACTGCCCTAAAAGAATTCTAGCACTAAACCACCGCATTACAGACAGACAGACGACTGCAAAACAGCAATTGTTCAGGAAATGGCATCCGCAACAAACCATAGTCCATGGTTTCAGCGAGAGCTCGTGCTGCTTCTCTTATGGGGCTTTCTGATACCGTCCCTCTCTTCAAATTGATCACTGATGCTCCCAGGCCAGAGCAACAAGGAAAAAGAGGGGAGAAAAAGGAACTATATCTAAAAAAACAACAAAAATTTAGTGCTTATCCTAACAATCCCTGATAATCATCTTCCATCGGCTGTCGGATGTTTTTTCTTTTCTCCAAACGCAAATGTAACAGCTAACCACACCTGTTCTTCCCTCTAACCCTAATTCCAGCGCCTGCAGCAGGCGAGCCAACTGTCGCAGGCATTCCGCTCCTGCGATGGCGTCGTCCACATTCGCCGTCCGATGCTTTCAATCGACGGCCAAAAACGAACCTGCGACGATCGGAGCAGTCGCCAGCGTCTGTGCGACACCGGCGCCTGCACCTCCAGAGTTTGAACTGTCATCATCAGGCCGACCAGGAGACATGCTGGACTGCTTGCAAATGCTAATAATGTGCTAATCTGCTCTGCTTTTTCAGCTGAGGATGAGGCTCAAAACATGCGGAAAGGATGGGTTCCACGCACATGCAGTGTTTTCTGCAGTAAAATCTCGAGCATACATTGCCGTTTTTAGCCAAGCCATTGCTGAAAGGATGGCGGTTCAGCGGTCGAAACCTTGGAGATAGCTGCGGAATGTGTGCAGAATACCAGAGGGTTTCTTGTTTTTTTTTTTTTTGAATATTTTCCCGCCATTCTGCTGTTGTTTTGATTGGAGCAATGTTGACTATCCGCCTCGCCAAAGCTTCTGATCCACTCTCTAATGACAGCCCAAAGCGGCCAAAACAGCTGTTGACTTCCTCCAAGCCACATTCTGCAGACGGAGCCGAGCCTGCTTCCAAGACTCCGCAACTAAAAGGGCCTGTTGCTAACAGAGAAGGCAACAACGCTGTAGAGCCGCAGAAGCTGTCACAAAGTAGTGCAGCAAAATTCGAAGTGTCTGGAGTAGATATCGCTGGATATAAAGTGATTCGAAGAACTGGAGAGAAAGCCCACTTTTGTATAAATTGCAATTTTCCGATTGCGATTTACGGAAAGCTGGTAAGTGCCTGGCAAATGTGTACACGGAAGGAATGCAAGCATGTTAAGAGCAAGTTGTGCTTTCAATGGAATTCCACACAAGTTATGAAAATTAATTGCTGGGGTAAAAGTGATGTCGTGCATTTATTTAACGTTGTCTAATCTAAGACTGCGATTGGAACAAGTCTCAATGACGCTAACTTTTTTATTAACTTACTTCAAGGGTGCCTTTCACGGGCTGCAGGAGCCATGTCTGCATGCTTTCTGCCTCACATGTGCTAAAGCGGAGAAAAAGTGCTTTCTGTGAGTGTTCCATCTATATTCTTACCATGTAGCTGCTCTCCTGATTGGTCGGCTTACATTTTAATTTAACGAATGCTGCCTTGTTGCCACTTTTGGAAGCGAACATCCCGACGCTTGTGTCAAACTTCCTGTTTGCTTGTAAGCCTTTTGGATTCTGCTTCAAAGAGTTTGTCGCTGCATTGCTGTTATTCAAGCAATATCACACAATCTAGAAAGCAAGCATGCGCGAAATTACAGGGGCTAATGCCCTCATAGGGCAGCTAGTCGGGCAAGTAGGCGCTCACGACCAGATAGAGCTTGTTTTGGTGCTTCTTCTGCTGCTAATGGCTTCATGTTTCTTTGCCTCTTGATGTTTCAGTTGTGGTGCAGAAGTGTCTCGAATATCAACTGTGGGCAGGGATGATGGCCTCTGTATTTGCGGAGCTCCGGGCTGTCTTCAGTGTTTCACAGATAGGCTAGGACTCGTCAAGCATGTTAGAAGCGCACATCAAGACCTTGCTCAAGGCACTCTACACAAGCTCAAGGCTGAAGCCGCGCAACTAACGAAAGGGATGACTCTGACTCCAGGCCCAAAACGTCCACGCACCGCAGAGCCTTCTGCAAAATCAAGAGAAGAGCCTGCTCTCTCTGTTGCAAACTCGGCAGTGGTTGCGCCTTCTCCTCTACCTGAACCGCCGGGTGGGGCAATGCCTATTCTAGGTTCTTCTCAGCCAGGTGGTGCTCATCCACATCATGTTCCAGTCCAAGTCCACGACCATTCTGGGGAGCGAGGTCAACAGTCTAAACTTCCCCAACAGCAGGCTGGTCCATTCCTTGACCCGCGTGCTCATCCTATGCAAGGACCTCCCGACTACCATCAAGGACATATGGGGCATGCAGGAATGCCTGGTCCAGGCATGGGGCCGATGGATATGATGGGCCCCATGGAAGGCCCAGGTCCTGTGCGACCAGGCCTCCCATGGGTAGGTGGTATGAATCATCCTTACCTTGATCACCGCCCCCCTTTCCATGCTGGTCCGTTTGGTCAGCATGGACCCCGTGGCAGTTTTCGACCTGGGGTCCCAGACGAGTCACTGTATGGTTGGGGAATGGGAAATCCAGGATTTGGCCCAGGCCCCGGATTTGGTGGTGGTTGGAGACCCCCGTTATGATAATCAAGCCATGTTGCTTTCCTCCTCATCCATGTTCTCCTAGTGTTTGTAATTGTGCTTTGCTGAATGCTCGCAGCTTTTTGCATGAAACACATCGGTGTTGCATGGGCGTTTTTCATCTCCTGTCCTTGTTCATTCCAATTAATGCTTTGCATTCTACTTGTACTAGTGTCTTCATTCTGCTCCAAAATTGGTACCAAAGTCAAGCTAGTTAATTTTCAATGATCGTTGCTGCTCGGACATGTCCTGGTTCTTTATTACTCAGCCAAGATAGTGATAGTGCAGGCTCTAGTATTCTTCCTCATAGCCCATGAGTTCCAAAACATCCCATGAAGTTCTCTCGTCAAAACCTAACTGCACCTGCTGGAGTACAGGCTTAGGCTGGGGTCAATAAGGGCCTGAAATGGTGATTAGGGCACCTGACCATCCGTAAACAAGAGCCAAACCATGCCATGGCATTCTTGAGGCGTTCGTTTTTCTTGAAGACATCTGTGTCTAGTTGCCAGTGATCTTCACCTCCGATGTATGACAATCAACCCGACTCTGTGACCTGCAATGAAATCTTAGTAACCAGAGTGTGGCTACCGACCGTTAGGGCTCTGACTATTGGAATTGGCAGCTAAAGTTAGTACCAGGGATCTACCATGAGCGACATGGTGTGGCAATAGGCCTGGACCGCAATCTTTCTCATGTCATTCTCCTCTGGGTAGACCTAAGATCTGCATGTACAGCCGACACGTTGACTCCGGAAGGTGCCAGACCAGCACCTACTAAAGGCCTGTGTGACGAATCAATCAGACATCTGCACACTCATCTATGCTAGTAGCAGTACGAGTCGTAGTTTCTTGCTTGCATGCCGAATTTGGAGGGTTCTGCGGTTGGTGGTGCGGGATTGACCCTCACAAGAGTACTCTTGGTCCGCTGCATATGCGAACTCGCCTTATGAGTGTCCATCTTGAGGACTCCTCATGGCAGTACCAACCCATGCCCTCCCAACGGCTGCTCTAACAAGAGCCTGCCTTCGGCAGGATGTTTGCCACACGGACTCATGCGACCCCGCCGGCGCGACTTCATCCTTGCAATTCTGTTGACCGTACGACTCCCGCGACAACGACCGGCGATTGGGCTCAAATCTGAACAGTGTGAACACTAAAAGATAGGCCATCCGTACAACGTGTCCACGTCATCTAGAGCCTCCCTGATTGGCTGCCAACCATCCACGTCGGTCATCTTGTCCGCTTGCACCGGTTTCGCGCGTTCTGAGGCCGCCACTTGGCAGCGTCGCCAGCGGCGAGTGCTCGCGGCGCGCCAGGTGGCACGCGGAGACGCGGTCCCCGGTGGGGCCCACCGGCGCCATGACGCGCTCGTCGGTCCGGTCGTGGCGGCCCGCCATTGGCTCCGCGCCCGCATCCGACTCCCCTATATAATGGCGCTTGCAAGCCCCGGGACAATCCTAGGGTTGAGCAGGAGGGAGGTGGCTGGAAGGGGCAGCCATGGCGGGGAAGGGCTTGGAGGTTTCGGGAGGGCAGATGGTTGTGAGGGTGGTGGGCAGAGTGTCCCGTGCTTAGAGGAGGAGGGAGGAGAGGAGGTGCGGCAAAGAGGGGAGAGTGTGAGCAAAGGGGGGTTGACTGTAAGGAGGAGAGCTTGGGAGGTTGCAGGACTGTGGAAGCAGGTTGGAGTGCAGAGTTCAAGGATTGTTTGCCAGACAAAAGGGAAGTGAGAGGCGAATATGGATAGGAGTGTTTCCGTGAGGGGGAAGAAGAAGGATAGAGTACCCCTGAGGAAGCTCGCGCAGATTGCCTCAGTGGCTACTGGAGTGCAGTTCGGATGGGCATTGCAGCTGTCGCTACTCACTCCCTATGTGCAGGAACTTGGGATTCCGCATGCATGGGCATCTTTGATATGGCTTTGCGGCCCAATATCCGGCATGTTAGTTCAGGTATGATCGTGAAAACTTCGTAATATGTGCACATTTTCTACTTATCGAGAGCCCGTCCTTCTGGTAATTTTTGTTTCCTTGGATGGAGTCTTGCATGCAAATCTTCCCTTTCTTTGGCGTTAATCATTTATTCACTTATGCGATACGACTTAAGTTTACATCCTGAGCATAACCCACACAATGCTATGGCTCAATCTGCCCTTGTTTCTGGACACTAAGCGATACCGCAACAGTGCGCAAACGTGATGTTTGCTCTCATTTGAACATCAGCCTGCATAGTACGTATTATCATCGATATGTACATATCATATACATACCTTGGGCATTGATGAGCGTCCTGAACTCATCAACGTCTTAAATGCATTGCCGCATGGAGTGTCTGCTAGTTGCCCTTTGGGAGAGGGGGGGGGAAGCTTTCCTGAGCGCTCTCTTAAAAATCAAGTCGTTTGCGATTGACAAGTCATGAGGAGTTTACCTATTGTATTGTGTTTACTGCAGCCCATTGTGGGACACTACAGCGACAATTGCACAAGCCAGTATGGACGCCGGAGGCCGTTCATTGTCGTTGGGGCCATTCTTGTTTCCCTAGGCGTCGTGGTTATTGGGTTTTCTGCAGATATTGGCAGTCTTCTCGGTGACAGAAAAGAGTTCAAGCCTTGGGCCATAGGCATATTCATCCTCGGTTTCTGGTAAGTCAAAGTACCGAAGTTCTGGACTCTTCGTTTCCAGCCAAAAAAAATGCAAATTGATAATTCTTTAATGCTCATTCTGCTGCGCCTGATAATTCTGACTCTTCCGTGTCTTAATATTGATGGGGCCACTTCAATTTTACACCACTTCATATAAAATTCCGGCATTTAGCCTCCATTGTTGTTGCTGTGTAAATGATAAATTCATCGTTTCAGGATTAGAGTGTTACGGCCGTTTTGGTTGCTGTTCCGAAAAACGTCTGTATTTTTCTTGTTTCGCGTGCTGTTCTCCACTAAGAAAGCATGCACTGGCCTTTGTGTTTAGAGATTACCTCACTCCTTTTCTGCTTACGCAATTTGCAGGATTTTGGATTTGGCAAACAACACCCTTCAGGGCCCTTGTCGTGCCCTCCTTGCAGACTTCACGGGTGTGTTTCACTTCACTTTTATATCCGAGACAGTAACCTTGTATTGAAATTATTCTATGCCGATTTAGGAACTCCTTTCGTCGACTTCTTTTGCTCAAGGGCGGCCTGCAGGTCTAATGGGCCGTCATTTCTTGCAGGCATTCAGCATGTCTAGATAGCCAGTGAACTTCGGTTCTGGCTCTTGCATCTGAAGCCCAGCAGAGCTTTAGTGAGCAAACATTTTTTCCGTCTATTTAGATGGAAACAATTGACTCTCTAGCACCCACCCTTTCATTGACATTTGTTGGATGAGCTTTTGATTGATCTGTGTAACCTCATGTTGGGAGCATAAGGCTGTACAATAGCCAAAAACCTACGAAAGAAGTGCCGATCGTGTTTTGTGCTTCCTCCAAAATCATTTGCTGTCCATGGGGGAAAATAAAAATCAATCGCTTCTTTCGGTGCGAAAAAGTTTCCTTTCAGGTTCCGACAATCATTACAGAAGTTGTGCATGTATACTTACTTGCTGTTGGCATGTCTTTTATTGCTCCTGCTGCAGGTAGAGATGCCAAGCGTACCCGCAGGGCCAATGCATTCTTTTCATTTTTTATGGCCGTTGGAAACATTCTCGGATTTGCAACTGGTTCTTTTGACGGCTGGTATAAAATTTTTCCGTTCACTCTAACAAGCGGATGTGATGAAGCTTGTGCAAACCTGAAAACGGCGTTTTTGATCGCGGTCATTCTCTTGCTTGCCACAACTTTTCTAAGTGTCACTGCGGCTAAGGAGAAGCCGTGGGTTCCTGACTCGCAGCTACCAACCAGGTGACCCCTCCTTACTGTTTGGGTATCTTCACTTTTGTTTCGCTTGGCGCTCTTCGTGTGGGCTCACGCGCCTGCAAGGTCGAACTGTAATGCTAGTCAGTGCTAGTCGGATTTCTTTGGTTCGGGAGCAGCTAGTGCCGCGGCACTTCAAGGGAGAAGGTAGTTGTGGTACATCTTTTTGTCTAGTTCCAACCGACATTCCTGATATTCTGTGCTTCTGGGCTGCTTTGGGCTCTCAGTACTACGCCACTTTTAAGTGATCACAAGTCAAGAACAGAAAATGGGTCGGATTATGGTGCGATACCAACGACTGTCACAGAAGGTGCGGACGTGCAATCCGATAGTACTGCGACAACAGCCACGGATGCTCTCGTGACTGTGGGGGGTACTGCTGATGGTTCTCAAACTGTTGAAAATGACGAAGACGATGAAGATGAAGAGGAGGAGGAGATGGAAGAAGAGGAAACCAAATGGGTGCTGTCAGAGCTCCTTTCAGCTTTGAAGGACCTTCCAGCTCCAATGTGGTATGTCCTTCTTGTAACAGGCCTTACGTGGCTTTCTTGGTTCCCTTTCCTTCTGTTCGATACGGATTGGATGGGTCGTGAATTGTACAGAGGCTCTGCAGACGGAACACAGCCGGAAGTAAAAAGGTACTACAGTGGGGTCCATACGGGAGCATTAGGCCTCATGTTCAACTCCGTGATTTTGGGCCTTTCCTCCTTGGTCGTGGAGCCTCTTTGTCGAAGACTGGGCTCTCGTACTGTATGGGCGGTCTCCAATTTCATCATCTCCGGCTGTCTCCTGGGAACTTACTTCGTGGGGAACTGGAAGGGCCCGCTTGTTGATGGGGGTCCACCTCTGCCTACCTATTGGTCGGCCATTGGTATTTTTGCCATTCTCGGCTTTCCTCTTGCGGTGAGTTCTTGTTTCTCTAGACCGTTCAACAACAGGTAATGACAAATATCTTGCTAGCGCGGTTTTTGGGAGTTTTTTGAAATGGTTTGAAGATGGACTTTTCCACTTCAATGTTCATAAGCCTTCACAACTTGAAAGAAAACGAGGCATTTTAGTGAGCTTGGTATGCTTTTGGCTCTTACTACTTATTTCGCATGATTGTATGCTGGTTTCGAAACATATTTCTTTGCGAAGCCTAAGTTAAATTAGTAGTTCCGCACCTCTTGAAGCTAACATAGACCTGCGACTTCTAGAATGCAGAAGCTTACTGCTCGCTTTTTCTGCTTTGAGGGAATGACAGGTGACTTACAGTGTGCCCTATTCACTCACTGCGACCTTCACGAGCTCCCAAGGTGGTGGTCAAGGTGAGAATCATAGTCATGTTTGCTGAACTCAGTGTAGCCTTCAGTTTGTTTCAATTTCTGCGACCAGGGCAGGTATGTAAGGAGGATTAAAAGAGTGGGTTCTAGACTTAGTCAACTTCCGCAACTTAGTCAACCAGTAACTGTATATCTTACCTTGGAACACCTTAGTGCGGATGCTTTTTTACATAGTCTACGCAAGTTTTTGTCTTTATTCTCGTTGACGAGCAGAAATGCTCTTGCAAGAGGGCGTGATTTTGCATGCTGAATGCCACGTAAGCTAATCAGGGAATGTCCATAATCCGAAGGCACATCGGAAGATCAGGAGAAACTTTGTTTTGTTAATCCACTGTCTCCAGCGCAGACTATTTGGTGGAAATTTGGATTGCTCCATTTAGGGGTGCAGTTTATTTCTGTGCTTTTTTTTATATGGCCTTGAACACGGGGCTTTGCTTCTTGTCGGTATGAGCCTTGCAGAGAACGAGAGATCACAGTCTGGTCCTCATGGAAAACTCATTTTCTGAATCTTACCTTCTCCTTATTGACTGTTTGTGTGTCGTGCCTGCTTGCAGGACTCTCAATGGGAGTGCTCAATCTGGCTGTAGTTATTCCTCAGGTGCGTACCTGTTCTTGCCATGCTGAGGGCCCTTTACTGTGTTTTCTTTGTTGCTAGATAGCTCCATATTATGCGTTTTTCTAAATCCTTCAACATAATACTCGGCAATTGATAATGTTTTGACCATTCTAATCAGATTGACCCCCTCCCTGTCAGAAGCCCCTCCTCAGCCCTGCATGTCACTTTCCCCCAATGTCCCTCTGCAGGTGATCGTGTCTGTTGGCAGCGGCCCATGGGACGCCCTCTTTGGTGGAGGCAACGAGCCCGCCTTCTTAGCAGCCGCCGTATTTGCTGCCATTGGAGGAGCCGCAGCCCTTCTTGTGCTTCCCAAACCGCCTCCCAACGTACCCCCCATGGTCAAACTAAGGCGCACAATGAGCTCTCCCATCCCGTAAAGGGTCCCAAGCGAGGCAGCCCCTCGGCAGCAATCTAAGTGCTGATGGGGTGGCATTTATGTACTATGGAGTTTGAAGTATTTCTTTGGAGCCTGCAGCCTGCTGTGGCTCTAATAGACAATCCTAAGGTTGGAGGAGCAGTTGTATATGTGGAGTTTGTGACTATTTTCCACACTATTAGACCCGTTGTTTACAAAAGAGTACTAAGTATTGAGAGTTGTATGACAGTGTCAACTGTAAGGCCTCAGGGTTGCAATGCATATGTGCTCCAGACTTGAGTGATACTAGGACTGACGTGGGTGTATATGCCTAGGGAGGTGGCTGGCTGCAAGGAACTGGAAAAATGTCGCATTTCAGGTTGGCGTAATGGCGAAGCTTTATGATCGCATGGAGTCTGTGGTCGGTCAAGTATGGGGCAGCAGCAGCAGTAGTAGTAGCGGTAGCAGCAGCAGTAGTTATTTCAGCGCCGAGTAATGCTTCCCTCGCATTTGTGCGCTTCTTTTTTTCGTTTCTCGAGCATAAAAAAGTGCAGTTTTCTGCTTCCTTTTTTGAGAGCTAATCGTGATGTTAGCAAAGTGTTATTGATGGGGTCAATTAAAGAGGCGCCTAAACTTGACAAGTTGTCACTTTGGCTGCATTGGGGCATTACAAAATTTGAAAAGGCGAATCTCCTCCAAGCGCGCGATTTCAACTTCGCTCACATCGCCCCGACGCTATGGAGGCTGTGCAGGACCGTCTGCAGGTTACGATGGCCGAGTAAGTGCGTTGGAAGGGAGGGGAAGGGAAGGGAGGACGCACGTGCTAATCGTCAGCCGCGTCTACTGCTTCCTCCGTTTGTTATGCAAATAGCCCACTGAAAAGCACGCAATAGGGGGAGTCAGACCTTGACCATCGCTTACAAAATTCCCGAATTCCTTATAGTAAAAGTCACTTCTTTCGTGTACAAATTCCGAATCGGGATCCGCGGCTCCGTCGTATACAGCCGTACCGAAATGCGTACCTAGCCAATGCTTAATTCGCCCGACAGGCTGACGAAATTGATTTGGCGATGGTCAAGGTCTGACTCCCCCTAATATTGAAGGTCGAGCCATGTGGACATTTTCCACACTGCTTGGCATGCGCCGAAAGGAGCAAAAGACAGCGAGCGTGGGCGGCGCAAGGAGAACGATAACGGCAATAATGAATAGAAGGACGCGGAAAAGGGAAGACATCGCTATCCTCCCAGCGGGAAAATTGTCGAGACCCAAATACAAGTCCCTCATAGTAAAGGCCTTCACAGTTCGGACCAGTGGATCGGCAACCATTGGACAACCATTGGATGGCAATGGTTGGACGTCTACTGGTTGGCAACCAGTCGAATGGTTGTTTCGGTCCGCAACCACTGGTTGGCAACCAGTCGACTGGTTTGGAACCAGTGGATGCCACTGGTTGGCAACCAGTCGACTGGTTTGGAACCAGTGGATGCCACTGGTTGGCAACCAGTCGAATGGTTGTTTCGATCCGGCGGCACTGGTTGGCAACCAGTCGAATGGTTATATCCATTAAATCAAATGGTTGGCAACCATTAAATTGTCGGTGTACGGCTCTCCGTACAGTCGATATATGGGATTTGGTCAACGTGTACGGATATACGGTCAGGTGAAATAAATAGTACGCTTATTGTTTTGGCGGGTAGCACGGGATGCCACCGGTTGGCTGCGCCAATTGGGGCAGCCAATCTAGGACTACCACGTGGCAATTAGGTTACAGGCCTGCTGGAGGATGGAGGCAGGAGGCAGGGACTGCAAGGAGGCAACGCAGAGGAGGACGAGCTCCCCGGTCTCACCGGGCGGCGGACATGGCCAGCCGAGCAGCCAGCAAGCAGAGGACGAGGGCCAGGGTGAGGGCGGGAGCCAGGGCGGGCGTCGAGGCGAGCGAGGAGCGGCGGACATGGAGGCAAATTATTGGAGCGGTGGGAGTGCGGCCGAATGAGGAGCTACGGCTCTCTTTAGGGCTTAGGCATAAATAGTGCTTAGTGCTTAGCTTAGGTTTAACCTTCTTCTGCTTTGCTGTGTGCAATCAGCCCTTGTGAAGGCTGGATAGAGGAGGTGGGAGCTTGGGTAGCTCAGGTGTGTTCTTTGGGATTAGAGGGTGTGTTTAGAGGATAGTGTGAGGTTGAGTTCGAGACACATTCCTTGTAAACATCCTTATTCTTATTAATGGAGTTTTAGACTTAGAGCTTTCTCCAAAGTTTTCTCAGTGTATGTTCTACTCCCTTGCATGTTCCTCAGTCTGAAATGTCTACAGCGGCAAGTGAGGGGACATCTGCTGGGGGGTCTGACTCTAACATAAATCACTAGTTGTCAACGGTTGGCAACCCACCAAAAAACACATACGACCCATTTTTGAGCCCCTACATCTCCCTACACGTTTGACTTACAGTAAACTATTAGTTTCCTCTTTTTGAAGTACTCACGGAACCCTAAGCCTAGCCTGAACCCTAAATCTGGACTCCTGCTCCTCCTCGCGATTCTGACTGCTCTCACAAAGCGCGCACTCATGCGCTCTACGGCGACAAAACAAAACAAAACAAAATAAATTCAGCAGAGCATGTCCATCCACCCAAGAGAAGAAAATGAGCACAAAAAACACACACATCGCAGTATTCGCATTTTCAGATGATCACATACAGTTGAAAAAAATTCATATCAGAAATTTCAGAGTGTGCAGTTTTGCTGAAAATAAAAAGACTGCCAAAAGCAGTGGAAGTTTCAAAAACCCCTTCAGGGTTCAGGGTGGGAAAAAGAGCATAATTTCAGAAATTAAATGGTTGCCAACCATTTGATCACTGGTTCCGAACCAGTCGAATGGTTGTTTCAGTCCTGCGCCACTGGTTGGCAACCAGTCGAATGGTTGTTTCGGTCCGCAACCACTGGTTGGCAACCAGTCGACTGGTTTGGAACCAGTGGATGCCACTGGTTGGCAACCAGTCGAATGGTTGTTTCGATCCGGCGGCACTGGTTGGCAACCAGTCGAATGGTTGCCAACCAGTGGATGCCACTGGTTGGTTGGTTGGTTGGTTCCAAACCAGTCAAATGGTTGTTTCGGTCCGCAACCACTGGTTGCCAACCAGTCGACTGGTTTGTCTAATGGTCCGATCTGTGAAGGCCTTCTTCCCATTCCTGGGTTCGATCACGATACCGTCCGTACTCACTCTCCCATAGCCTCATGGCCTTGAGAGGAGTCCGCAAGGGCAGGGAGACCCCCCATTCGAGGTCACTCTGGCGGGGTCGCACCAATCACAGCCGGCCAATGTGCCACGTGGAGTACCGTTATTGGCTTTCGCCTTAAAAGGGCGCCTCCAGACCACTCGCCAAAAGTGCGTGCCGGAGAGGGCCCCGTCGCGGCCGCTCGCCACCGGCCATGAAATCAAAACGAGTACCATAACATTCACTTATAATATATTGTTCCGTCAGACCTACTCAACCAACGTACTTATTCAGAACAAAGCAAAGCCAACGAACTTTCGATGGGTCGACAGCCTCGACCGTAGCGAGCCAGGTGGAGGGCGCAGGCCTTTCGCACGTGTAACCCCGGTCGCTGATTGGCCCTTTTCCAAGGCGAGTCGCAGGTCCGCTCCTCCTGCCGCCGCGTGGCGCAATTTCCCTCGGGTACGCGCCCCCGTGGCCACGTGGCGTCCCCGCCCGCGCGCCCTTGTCTAGAAAGCACGCACGCGACTGACTGACTGGAAAGCCCACGGCCCTCCCTTTGAGCTCCGCCCCGGCTTTGCAGGGAGGGAGGAGGGGAGAGAGGGAGAGCCTCCGCCTGAAGGGCCGGTCGGCCTCCCGCAGGCTTGGGACGGCCACTGGAGCCTGCCGCGTTTGCTTGGCAAGGGAAGAGAGGGGAAGAGAAGGGAAGGGAAGCTGGCAGGACCGCTGGAGGGGTTTGCTGGAGAGTGCAGATGGCGGAGGGAAGCTGGTGAAGACGCCAAACATTGGTACAAGGGTATCTATCTCATGCTTGTGTCAACATTTGTCGCGGGAGGAGTGTTTGGAGACACTTTCCGAAGGCGTTCGGGTGGTTTAAAGGCCTACGGTGGAGGCTGGAATACAGGTAAGGTCAGTTATGATTCAGAGTCTGCTTCAAAGGTTTCAAAGTTACGCCCGGGTCAGTCGCTATAGTATTGGTTCCTTTAAGCAGCTCTTGTTGCAGGTGTTAGGGCTATTTGAATGCATGCAGCGAAGTTTGGGAGACAGGAAGTCATTGATCGGAAGTTTTGCTTCCGGATCGGTACATATCACGTTCAGATAAAAACAGCTGAAGTTAGTGGCTGCAATCTCAGCTCAAGTTACTTTATTGCTCCTTCTCAGTTTTGCTGAAACTCTGAACTTGTGGAAGTGAGAAGTGCGTTCTCTTCTTGTTTGGATGTTGTGCTGCTCTTTTGTACAAAGAATAGGGCTATTGATGCCACGGTTTTACAGATCGGGATTACTGTATACGAGTTTCTGTAATAAAAAAATACAGTAAAACCTCGGAAAAAAAAGAGAGTATTTTGTTTTTGATCAAAATTGTCGAAAGGCATGACTTTCCTACAGAAGTTGAAACGGCGACGTTGAGCTGAGCATTGTTGTGAATTTGGATTCCTTTCAGTTTGAACGCATTTGATTACTTTCACTTTGGACACTTGAATCATGTTAAGAGGAGCAGTTCCCGTGGCTATTGTTGCGGCTTTTGGCAACGGTTTGCAGGGCTGGGACAATGCAGCAATTGCGGGTAAGAACAAAACCGGGTTGTCATGTCCAGCTTTATCGATCTTGTGACTTTTCAGCATCGCTGTCGTGCCATTTCCTCTGCAGGAGAAAAATTTGTTGTGACTGTTTGACTGCTGAGTACTCATAAGTTGTTGAAGTCGAGTTGGAACAGATTTACATTCCACTCCCGCCATTTGGTTGATGCAGAGGCAGTAGGTTGACTGCAAGGGAACGTTGCTTTTGTGATGTAGAAAATTTGTTTTTGTCGACCATGCACCTGATGGCCTATTCCCTGCTAGTTCACAGGTTCCTTGCTCTACATCATTCCAGAATTCCACCTTGAAGAATCACCTCAAGTTGTCGGCACCATTGTCGCTGCTTCCTTGATAGGTACGTTTTACACTTGTACTAATGGGCTGTAGCATTCTTTGCTTAACTAGAATGGTTTGATGGTATCATGAATATTGGAGCTACTCTTCATATGTATTGTAGTCTTGAACGTGCGTGGCTTTGCCTCATCCTCCTTTGTGATGTAATGATTGAAAGCCTCGATTTCCAGCACGGGTTTCTTTCGTGTTGCTCAACGAACCTAAAGTTCCTCTCCCTGTCTATTGCTTTCCTTTACAGGATCAGTTTTGAGCACATTTGTCGCTGGACCGGCTGCCGACTGGATAGGGCGGAAATCACTGCTATTGGTGGCTGCAGCCTGCTTTATCGTCGGTAAGCACTTCACCGAATGCAACAAGCATGCCATGTTCATTGCTCAGCCTGAAATTTATAACCATTTCGCTGTTACCTGCAGTGTCTGCTGAACCCCCTGACGGCCACTTCAGCAGCATCTTTTTCACACAGTAGTTTCTGCATCCATAATACACCCTATGGTTACCATATTATTGACTTGACTTCATTGATTCTGGGTTTGTTGATTATGCTGCAGGGGCGATTGTCGACGGATGGTCACCGAGTGTCAATGTCTTGATTCCCGGTCGAGGAATAGTTGGATTCAGTGTTGGCCTCATAGCGACCATAGTTCCACTTTTCATTGCAGAATGCTCACCTTCAGAAACACGTGGCCAGCTGGCCACGCTTCCTCAGCTCCTAGGCATCACGGGAATGCTATCGGCGTACGGAGTGGTATTCTGGATTTCACTTGCAGAGAATCCCAGCTGGCGGACAATGCTCGGGCTTGCGTAAGTTCATTCTTGTCGACGGTAAACCAGATTCATCCTGTCACTCATCACCTCATGAAAGACTTGGAGAGAGTAAGTGCTAATTCACTGCGTTATTTGAACGCTGCAGATTGGTTCCTGCAGTGCTTTACCTTATTCTCGCCGTCCTTGTTCTGCCCGAGTCACCTCGGTGGCTTGTCAGCAAAGGTCGCATGAAGGAAGCGCGAGAAGCTTTGGTCAAGCTTCGTGGCACTGAGGATGTTGCAGGTCAGTTATAAGAAGTCACACGTGATTCATATAAACGATTTTGCATGAAAGACATTAGTAGTTGCAATGAGTCGATTGCAAACTTGTAGTTTGCTCAGACTCGCTTCGTCTCCGCACACTGCAGGAGAGTTATCGATGCTTGTGGAAGGCTTAGGCGTTGGCGGTGATGCCACAATTGAAGAGTGGCTGCTAAAGCCTGCTGAAAATGTAGAAGGTGAAGACGAGGCATCAGAGGCTGACGCTGGACAAATCAAGCTGGTAGGAACAGAACCGGGAGTGGTATGGATTGCTCAACCATTGAGCAAGGAAGAGGAGAAGGAGGAAGTGACTGGAGTAGACAAGGAAGAGACTAATCTGATAACATCGCTGAGTCATATGGCTGCCCATAGTCTGCAAGTAGATCAGGTGGTAGCTCTCATGAAAGAGATCCACGATGCCAAAGAAGGGCAGAACGAGGAGAACGCGGAGACATTAGATATCGGCTTTTTAGATAACCTAAGAGATCACATTTTCGGCAACAAGGATGAAGTTGAGCCCGCAATTGTTGGTGATTTTGATGATGCGGACCTTGAGAAGCCCCTGCTTGGATCAGTCAGTGCGTCCCGACAGTCAAGCGAGAGGGAGAGGCATTTCACGAAGCAGAATTCGCAAGGCAGCTCAAACTTTATATCGAGTGTGGCACGTGCGTTGTCTATGAATTCTGGAGCGGTTAAAACGAGCACGGCAGAGTCGTTTGTAGGATCACCTGGAGGAGGCTGGCAACTAGCCTGGCAAGTGGAAGCACAAGAAGAAGGCGCTGCTGCCGCAAGGGAACGGGATTCTGAAGACGGTCTCAGGAGAGTGTTTATATTGCAGGAACCTGGCGATTTGCAATCTACGTCAACTTTAGCATTACCGGGCATGTCAGCTGCTGGGGAACAGGAGGTTTTCCAAGCTCAGGTTCTGATTACTAACCCCCGCCAGCTTGGAAAAGAGTTCCTTCCTGATGATGTTGCTGGACCAGCAATGGTGCACCCAGCCAAACTTGCAAAAACTGGGCCAGCGTGGGCTGAAATGATGGAGCCTGGGGTGCCTCAAGCGTTGGTTGTCGGGGTGACGCTGCAAGCACTTCAACAGGTAAGGTGTCCATTATCATCGAATGAAGCAATCAGAAGGCTTTTCCTCTCCATTTCCTATTTTTAAAACTCCTGAAGGTTCCGAGGTAAGATTTCACCTCACTTTTTTACAACGAATTGGCCCTAGACTCCCAAATACTTGAAACGGGCAAAAAATATAGTTCTCTGATTCGGAGGCAGTTGTACACGTTTTTGTTACACGCAGGCTTGTGGAATCAATGCGGTTCTCTACTACACTCCGACCATTCTGATGAACTCAGGAGCCGGAATGCTGGAGCAATTAGGGCTTACCTCGCAGTCGTCTTCAATTTTGGCCAGCTTTGCGACCGTGGCTTTAATGCTCCCATGCATCTTTTTGGCCATGTGGCTTATGGACAGAAGCGGACGACGGTGAGTTCTACGTCATCTCCCACATCAGGTTGCCTTTACGGAGTCAGGATCAAAGTCCCCGTCACCTTGTCAATGTCAACGTTACAAAGTCAGCAATGCAGGTCACCCAATGAAGGCGATAGCTTCAAGATCTTGCAGTCCTCTCCCCCTCGCTATAAGCTTCGCTCATCGAGTCTCTATGTGTACCTTTTTTGTGGTGATTTCAGGCAACTACTACTGACGACAATTCCTCTTATGACAATATCCCTCGCTCTTCTGAGCTCTAGTTCGATTATACTCCCACCCGGTAGTCTTTTGCAATCCGTCTGCTCGTTGGCTGGTGTGGCACTCTTCTCTTGCTCCTTTGTGGCGGGTTTCGGGCCCATTCCCAACATCATATGCTCAGAAATATTTCCCACGAGGGTGAGAGGCCTCTGCATAGGACTGTGTGCTACGACCATGTGGGCTTGCAACATAGCGGTCAGCCAGGCCTTCCCAGGCCTTCAGACTGCCTTTGGATTAGGAGGAGTCTTTGGGCTGTTCGGCATCATGACGCTCGTTTCATGGCTATTCATCTATTTGCGAGTTCCGGAAACGAAGGGCCTCCCGCTTGAAGTTATTTCTGAGATATTTGCCATGTCGGCAAGAGAGAAAAAGTTACATGACGGCGAATTCCGGGAGGAAAATCAGACAGCATAGGGACGCGTTTCTTGCAGATTAGATTAGGAGTCGCTGGTAGCCGTCAGTTGCATTCAGGAATTTATCAAAGAGGGGTGTGTGCAGACGCAGGTAAATAAATATAAATAAAAAGCATGTACTCTTGAGAGCGGATTGTAGGTGGGGAGCTGCAGTACTGATAGCTGGAGCAGGACTGGTGGGATCCAGAACCGCGTGCATCTCTTGTGTAGCTGGAAGGAGAGTGGGGATTAAATAGAATTAATCGCTAGTGGAAGGAATTTCTGTTGATGAAAATCGCCTCTAAGAGATTGGCATAAAAAACTCAACATCCCACAAACATATCTATTGCACCTTGTGTCCCGCCCGATTTTTTCCTTTTACTTTCGAAGCTCAAACCAGATGTGCCTTCCAGCGCTCCAAGTTTCCATGCAATTTTTTCGTGCAATAGGGCGTGTCAGACTTAAAAAATTCTCGTAATACTAAAAACTCGATATTCGTAACATTTCGAGTCAACGTCAGTAAAACTAAAATTCTCGAGCGTAGTTTTTCGCACTCGCGGCGCGGTCCTGTCCGTGATCTCCGCCGTCTTCGCAACTTCGCCCTCGCGCGGGGCCCTCAGACTTAGAAACAGCGCCGGCGCGGCGCGCGGAGACCGCTTGTCGGTGTGTCGTGTTGCGCGTCACGGGCGGGCGCGGGCGCGGGCGGGAAGCCGGGAAAACAACCATGACGTCACGTTGACGCGATTTTCGCCAGTATTTTCTTCGCACGTCCATTTCGGCGCCTCTTTTGGGTGCGAACAAAATCGTGCGAAGAAGTGCCCTTTTCAGTAAACCCCACGGGTCAATCTTCGCAACGTTGACCCGTTGACTTAGCACAGTTGACTTCCGTTCGGTTCGGTTTAGGTTCGGGGGCGCGATGATTTTTAGTACTTAGTAACCTCGATTCTCGTAATACTAAAATCTCGATATTCGTAACATTTTGTTAAATCTGACACGCCCTAATGCAGCTGTTCTTCAATTCTACATCACGGACTGCTCTCTAAGAGCTTCCGCAGCTTCCTCTGAGGAGCGGCAGGCAGAGCGCCTCCTTCTACCTCTGCATTTCTAACGTCTGCAAATGTACTCAGTTCAAAAACTCCGTCGGAAAGTCATCGCTGGCTAACTATGATGAACCTACAAACCTTCAAAGTTGCAGAAGTAAGAGCTGGCGGAGAGTTAGCAGCGAGCGGAGGAGAGAGTTCTGAACAGGAGGGAGGAGGGCTGCCACCGTACAGCAGCGCAGAGAGCGACCCTGAACACCCTAGTAAACTTAAGATCTGGGAGGGTTCTACGGATGCAGAGTTTAAAATGACGAATTATAAGATTTTGGGAAACCTAAAAATGAGAAGATTATAAACGCTCTGAATAAATGGCTTCTGCGATGCTCTTTCGGCAGCTGCAGCAGCAGCACCCTCTCCTGCTGTTGAAGCAGATAGAGTGGTCGGTGGAGAAGGGAGCGAAAGCGAGAGTGAGAGCGATAGTGAGATGAGGGCGAGAGAGGGCGACGTTTGATGCTATCAAATGACGGACGACGGGAAAATGGGGAGGG
Source organism: Zygnema circumcarinatum (assembly GCA_037447605.1). Taxonomy (NCBI): domain Eukaryota; kingdom Viridiplantae; phylum Streptophyta; class Zygnematophyceae; order Zygnematales; family Zygnemataceae; genus Zygnema; species Zygnema circumcarinatum. The sequence goes on from CM074814.1 coordinate 1,414,255, forward strand.
AACCACGAGGGACCAAAAGCCCACCCGCCCGGGCACAGACGGCCTAAAAGGACAAAAGAATCTAACGTAATGATTGGAACCATTGCCAATGATTGGCAGTGGTTGTCAGCCAACCATTGGCAATGGCTGGCTCGGTCGCGAATCGATGGTTCGCAGCCATTGCCAATGGTGGATCCAACGGTCCGACCTGCGCAGATCTGGATCTGGAGCTGCGACTCGGCCGGCTCCAGCTTCGAGTTGGCTCTCCAAGCCTCAATGGACTGCTGGCTGCCTTTCAGTTTCAGCGCAGCTCTGATGAAGGCTTAGAAGAGTGGAGGGGCCCTGAATCTCCGCAGCATAGCTTATAGATTTAAGAGTGATCTTCTGCTGAGGAGATTCAGACAGGCTGCTCCTGAATGATGCCACTCCTTTAGATTGGAAGGGAAGGAGACGGACGAGATGTTTCTGTGGATGTGACTTTCCCCCTTAATCATGTGAAGTGGAACGTTCTATGCTATCAGTTCCACATCCGCATGATAACACGAGATCAAGCAAGACGCAGCGGCAACCAAATTTCACTGCAGACATGTGAGGAGGAGAACGATCCGGTCGATCCTGAAGGTAAGCACCTCCTATTGAAATGGACGGAGTGGGCATTGCATGCACACAATGAGAATGGAGAACGAATGACACAAAAGGAAAGTGTCTATACAATGAGGTGCTTGTACAATGTCCTCAGCTTGCTTATATCCAATGCAGCTAGAGCTAGGCGACAGAAAGTAAGTGCCAGCATAGATGTAGCCTCAGCAAGGGCGGCCAAGTGTAAGCGCATGGCCGCAAAAGATAAGCTTTAATAAAAGCTAGAAGTGAAAAATATATACGACAACATAAAAATGACTTAGTTGTAACACCTCCTCCTTATTTTTTTTTGTTTTCCTATTGATCTGAATACGCGGCGCCAACGTGGAAGTGAAGATCCATTGACATCACTGCACTGACTGCCCTGACTTCGCTTCACGAGGTACAACAGATCTCAAAACCCCACTGGCCCTCCCTCTCATCTCAGAGTAGGTCGCCCTTCATTTCTCGCACGCCCAAAGCCACGTGCTACAACGAGCACGTTTAGATTATCCGCAACAGAAGAAAGCGCTTAGAGCGGATAAAATAGCCAAGCCTCCAACGGATACTGTCACCGAAATGATGATTGTTGTTCCTGTGCCCGCGGAAAATCAAACCGAACATATCTTGACTGTTATTTTCATATTACCCGTCAAACTAATTATTGGAATGTCTTATGTATTATATACAAAAATAGAGTCTTTACAATGATCTCCTATTTCCTAGGCATGGAAAGGTGAGAGAGTAAAGAAGGTGGTTTTCAAAATTACCGCCCGATGGTGGTGCCGGCGCTGCCGCTGCTGCTGCTTGTTTTGTAAAAGGGGAGGATACTGCAATTGAGAAACCAAAGAACTTAATGAGTGTGTCGAACGCTTTGAAAAATAACAGATTTTATTTGTCCACAGCTACAAACTGCAACACTCTCGATAAGGAAAGGGTAAAAAGAAGGAAGGTCGGTTTCATAATTACGTATTTTTCTGGGGGGAGGTGGCAGTGTGGGTACTGCTTTCGGAGGAGCAGGTACTGCAACTGAGGGAAAACAAGAATTCAATGAGTAATGGCTTTCGTCAAAGATAGTACTTTGCCGATAATGTCTAATATTTGTGCAGGAAAAAAAAGATAGAGATTACTTGACCAGTTTATGCACGTGAACAGTGAGGCTCCAATTGGTTTCTTATTCCAAACTGAGAGCAAAGGTTTAGCCGCGAGACCAGTTGTCAAGCTGGAGCGAAAAGACTGACTGGAACTTAGAAGTATTGATAACTTACTTTCGCGCACACACAGCTTACTCCCTGCAGCGGGCTGCATGTTGGCGATATCAGTTTTGAGGTAGCACAGGAGACTTCCATTCACCAGGACGGTAATGAATCCGCGGCATTGGCAATTGCTTGCGCACCCCTGAACGCAATCTTCATCGGTTGACACAGCGAAAGATGCGTAGTCGTTCCGATGAGCATCAGTGTCATTGAAAATTTTGAAGGTATCTGTCAGGCCCGCACATTCTCCTGCACAGCCGAGCAGAAGGGAGCAAGTGATGAACTATATAGATGATGTTCTCTCTCTCTCTCTCTCTCTCTCTCTCTCTCTCTCTCTCTCTCTCTCTCTCTCTCTCTCTCTCTCTCTCTCTCTCTCTCTCTCTCTCTCTCTCTCTCTCTCTCTCTCTCTCTCGCCCTCTCTCTCTCTCTCTCTCTCTCTCTCTCTCTCTCTCTCTCTCTCTCTCTCTCTCTCTCTCTCTCTCTCTCTCTCTCTCTCTCTCTCTCTCTCTCTCTCTCTCTCTCTCTCTCTCTCTCTCTCTCTCTCTCTCTCTCTCTCTCTCTCTCTCTCTCTCTCTCTCTCTCTCTCTCTCTCTCTCTCTCTCTCTCTCTCTCTCTCTCTCTCTCTCTCTCTCTCTCTCTCTCTCTCTCTCTCTCTCTCTCTCTCTCTCTCTCTCTCTCTCTCTCTCTCTCTCTCTCTCTCTCTCTCTCTCTCTCTCTCTCTCTCTCTCTCTCTCTCTCTCTCTCTCTCTCTCTCTCTCTCTCTCTCTCTCTCTCTCTCTCTCTCTCTCTCTCTCTCTCTCTCTCTCTCTCTCTCTCTCTCTCTCTCTCTCTCTCTCTCTCTCTCTCTCTCTCTCTCTCTCTCTCTCTCTCTCTCTCTCTCTCTCTCTCTCTCTCTCTCTCTCTCTCTCTCTCTCTCTCTCTCTCTCTCTCTCTCTCTCTCTCTCTCTCTCTCTCTCTCTCTCTCTCTCTCTCTCTCTCTCTCTCTCTCTCTCTCTCTCTCTCTCTCTCTCTCTCTCTCTCTCTCTCTCTCTCTCTCTCTCTCTCTCTCTCTCTCTCTCTCTCTCTCTCTCTCTCTCTCTCTCTCTCTCTCTCTCTCTCTCTCTCTCTCTCTCTCTCTCTCTCTCTCTCTCTCTCTCTCTCTCTCTCTCTCTCTCTCTCTCTCTCTCTCTCTCTCTCTCTCTCTCTCTCTCTCTCTCTCTCTCTCTCTCTCTCTCTCTCTCTCTCTCTCTCTCTCTCTCTCTCTCTCTCTCTCTCTCTCTCTCTCTCTCTCTCTCTCTCTCTCTCTCTCTCTCTCTCTCTCTCTCTCTCTCTCTCTCTCTCTCTCTCTCTCTCTCTCTCTCTCTCTCTCTCTCTCTCTCTCTCTCTCTCTCTCTCTCTCTCTCTCTCTCTCTCTCTCTCTCTCTCTCTCTCTCTCTCTCTCTCTCTCTCTCTCTCTCTCTCTCTCTCTCTCTCTCTCTCTCTCTCTCTCTCTCTCTCTCTCTCTCTCTCTCTCTCTCTCTCTCTCTCTCTCTCTCTCTCTCTCTCTCTCTCTCTCTCTCTCTCTCTCTCTCTCTCTCTCTCTCTCTCTCTCTCTCTCTCTCTCTCTCTCTCTCTCTCTCTCTCTCTCTCTCTCTCTCTCTCTCTCTCTCTCTCTCTCTCTCTCTCTCTCTCTCTCTCTCTCTCTCTCTCTCTCTCTCTCTCTCTCTCTCTCTCTCTCTCTCTCTCTCTCTCTCTCTCTCTCTCTCTCTCTCTCTCTCTCTCTCTCTCTCTCTCTCTCTCTCTCTCTCTCTCTCTCTCTCTCTCTCTCTCTCTCTCTCTCTCTCTCTCTCTCTCTCTCTCTCTCTCTCTCTCTCTCTCTCTCTCTCTCTCTCTCTCTCTCTCTCTCTCTCTCTCTCTCTCTCTCTCTCTCTCTCTCTCTCTCTCTCTCTCTCTCTCTCTCTCTCTCTTTCTCTCCCTCTCTCTCTCTCTCTCGACCCACCTTGCGCTCGTCCGCACGTAAGCGCGAGAATAAGCAGAGCTGCCAGCCCCACCCGCATCGCCATGCCGCCCGAGTCCCGCACGTCCTGCCCCCTCCGCCCAAACGACACCGCGCGCGAGTCAGTCAACGCTTCTGCTTTGCGACAACCACGGAGCGCTCTGCCCCTCCGCCCCCCCCCCCTCCCCCTCTCTCTCTCCCCATGACACAAACACAAACAAACAACCGGGAGGCCCCCCCCCTCGCTCCTGTGCGCGACCACGGAAACCACCGTCCGGGCAGTGGCCAACAAACAAAGAGCGCCCCCCGCCTCCACCTCCTCCCTCCCTCCCTCCCGCGCTACCTTCAGCGCCTCTCCTTGAGCACGCAACGCCGCTCTGCCAATCTCTCCCTCTGCTCCTCCTCCTCCTCCCCCCGCAACCACTCCCTTCCCACTCGCTCCTTCTCTTCCCCTCTTCTCCCTCTCGTTGGACAGGAGAGAGGGGCGATAGTAAAGAGTTTTAGTCTCTCCCACGCGATGCGTCACGCGGGCAAACACAAGGAGTTTAGTGCATCTGCCCGCGCGGGCTGGCCAGAAATGATTTTTCGTTGCCCGCGTCCAAAGTCAGAGGCCCCATTGGAGGGCGCGCCGCGGGCAGCCTCCAGAGCGCCGCTAGAAAACAAATGAAAAAAACAAATTTTTCGCGTCCGGGCGCTTGGGGGAGCCACGTGGCAACCGCGAAACCTTCGACGCGCCGAAGCCATTTGACGGCCTTTGACGGCCTTGGACTGCATGCGACCTGCGTGGACTGCGCGCATTGAGTGACTGCCTCCATGGGCGGATGGCATGGCACGGCATGGGATGGGATGGCATGGCATGGCATGGCATGGGATGGGATGGCATGGCATGGGATGGGATGGCATGGCATGGGATGGGATGGCATGGCATGGGATGGGATGGCATGGCATGGCATGGGATGGGATGGCATGGCATGAAATGGGATGGCATGGCATGGCATGGCAGGGGATGGGATGGCATGGCATGGGATGGGATGGCATGGCATGGGATGGGATGACATGGCATGGGATGGGATGGCATGGCATGGGATGGGATGGGATGGCATGGCATGGCATGGGATGGGATGGCATGGCATGAAATGGGATGGCATGGCATGGCATGGCAGGGGATGGGATGGCGTGGCATGGGATGGGATGGGATGGCATGGCATGGCATTTGGCATGGGATGGGATGGGATGGGATGGCATGGCATGGCATGGCATGGCATGGCATGGCATGGCATGGGATGGGATGGTATGGGATGGGATGGCATTGGAGAGCGGCATGGGGCTATGAGCACGAGGGCGCATGGATGGCCATGGAAGCCACGGAGTCCCTCCAGGAGGATAGCAGCTGCAGAGCAAGTCCAAGGGAGGCAGTGTGGAGTGTGGAGATAAGAAGAAAGAAGGGAAGAAGCGGTGGGAAGAAGGATGCTGAACGTGGACAGAGTGGTCCTGCACGTCGACCTCGACTGCTTCTATGCTGCGGTCAGCATGCTTTTTTTCTGCATTTTGGAGGCGATGCTGATTCTCGGAAGCTGCATCGATGAATGCAAGCAGTGTATCTGGACATTGCTGGAACTTCATGACGACACCTCTTTACTGCTTTGTATTCGGAACCTGGCCCTTTGCAGCAACGGCTGAGGAAATTAGCTGCACTATTTTAGGTTAGCATTCTGAGGGATTGTCTCCAACCTTGCACTGCAGGTGGAGCACGTCAGGCTCAAGATTCCCCGTTCAGTGCCTTTGGCGGTGCAGCAATGGGAGGTACATTGCCCTGACTCTGAAGCCGTCGCAGCATAATCTTTTTGTCGGAGATGTCCGCCCACCCTTGATTTTCTAGCCATGGATTCTATCAATTGGAAACGAGTACTTCGATCATGAACAGTGAACCTATAATGTATTAAATCCCAGTACATATCAGTGGAGGATGACTTCACTATCCTTTTAAGGCCTGGAAACTCTAAAAACTCTGGAAAGAAGTAGATGCCCGCTCCTAGCTTTTTTCTATTGTCCTTAGATGACCAGTTCCTCATGAGATTCCCCATGTTGATTTTGTCCATGTACATGTGATGGCATCGCGATCGTGAGATCCATGCCACATCATCCTCATCTGGAAATTGATAGACCCTGAGAGCCCTTCAACGTGAAAAGCTTGCTTCTTCCAGGGGTGCATTCTTGGTTGTTATATGAATTTTAAATTTTCCTGTTGTTTTAGTTTTCAATTGTTTATTCGTAGTTTTCTCTATGGCCTGTTTCTCATTCGTGTGATAGTTCTAAACATTTTTCTTCTTAGAAATCCTGTTGGTTCAGATCCCTGTAGAGTTTTCGCACGTGACATGCGTTTATGCTCAGAGCTGTGTAAGCTTTGACGTTTCTAAACTTTTGTATTCTGTCCGTGTTCGCGTTTCAGAGTCTTATTGCCGTCAACTATGCCGCGCGTTCTTACGGAGTCGTTCGCAATGAGAGGGCGGCAGAAGCAAAGCGGAAGGTCAGTCAGCCTGAGCAAAGGCAAATCTTGATTTCAATGATAAACCTTTGTTTTGGCCTTAATGTTTTGCATTTTCAACAGAGACAAATGCGAAAGGGACAGCTTTTCACCGTCATAAGACAGACTGGCATTGTTGGAACGGAATGTCTCTCTAAGTTCAACGTATAAACGAACGCAAAGCACTCTAGATGCCAGAACTGTGCTCATGATGTGAATATTCTTGTGATGTAAGGGTTATGTACGAAGCTGTAAATTCTAGTGATGCCATCGTAATTGCTGGTTTGACAGGCTTCATTTTCCAGGATCGACTCAGCTCTCTGCAGAAAGTAGTTCATTAACACAAGCAGAGCAGATTGCCTCCGAAAACTCAGCCCTCCCTTCGTTTCTCCTTCACCTTCGTTAGCAAGTGCATTTTCCAAAAAGAACCCTTAGAATTGGTCAAACCTGTCAACCTTGGTTGTTTCCAGAGCTCAGTGTATGGGTGCTCTTCTCTTCTTCTTCTTGGATAGTGCCCAGAGCTGAAGCTGGTTCATGTGGAGACGATTGGCTGTGCCATGGGAGAGAGTCTCTCCTCGGGAAAAGTTTCCCTGGAGAGGTATCGGCAGGTGGGTTTCTAAGCAGCTGCTTTGCTTCTTGTCCTCGTATATGAATGTTCATGTTGACCCCATAGCAGGAAAATGGATTAGTTCGGACACATGAAGGCAGATGGAAACTTTTGCGAATCTTCATGCTTCTGCCCTTCGTCTTGCTGAAGAGAAGAAACAAGGTTAGGCTGTTCTTTTCATTCAGCTTCATTCAGCTAAGTTTCGTCGGACGAGCTATAAAGCAAGTGTTCAGTAGGAAGCCATGTTAGGTGAAATGGAAAAGAAAGCTTCTGAGTACGCCGACATCTGGAAGATTGCTGGACAGGTTGCTATCAGCATGGAAAGGAATGTGCTATCTGCAAATCTTGTAGAAATGTGAAACAGGAACAAGGCAAATGCTTATTTTGAGTGCCATTTCGTTGTTAGGGTGGACTGGCATCGTACGACTGCTCTGTTTATGGTGTTTTATGGTGTTTATTCGAATGTTCATTATGCTTTTCTTCATGTTGAAACAGGCTTCCGCTCGAGTGTTCCGAGTATTCGCTCGCTTCGCTTCTGTTTGCGAACGTGCAGGGCTCGACGAAGCCTATCTCGACATAACATCACAGGTGTCACATTCTCTTCCACTCCTTTACAGTGACGAGCTATAATAATATACGCATATGAAGGAAACCTGCCGAAAACAGAACGAAAAGACTAAACAGAGGGCAAAAAGTGGCAATCAACAGAAGTCTGTCCTTTCCCTACACTCACGAATGAGCAGAAATTTTCCTTTGGATGATGTGAAACAGGTTGAGAAGATGGTTAGACATCCTCGTGACTGGAATGCAGAATATGAGCGACTTCTGCATGATCCCTTGCAGCCCTATGAGCCCACTGTGGAGTGTCCAGGGGGGGCCATGGCTGTTCTCGATGGACCATTGCTGCTCGCCAACGCATACGATCAAAGGTCATATCCATCATTGCTTCAACCGATGACAAGCCCTTTATCCTTCATCTTGGATGGATGAAAAGCATGGAAAAAAACTCAACCGCTAGTGACCGGTCTTTCCATTGCCTTCGAGGTTGCTGTGTTTGAAAACCCACGTTACGTTTAGGTTTTTCCTTAGCCCGCTCTCTTCTGAAGTGTGTGGGAAAAGCCATTCTCTCTCTCTCCCTCACTCTCTCTCTCTCTCTCCCCCTCTCTCTCTCTCTCTCTCTGTCAGGCTCTTGGCGGGGGCCGTGGCAGCCCGAGGGCTGCAAGCGGCGGTGGTGGCGGAGGCAGGGTACACCGTGAGTGTGGGAGTGGCCTGCAACAAACTGCTCGCCAAGGTGGCGTCGGCCATGAACAAACCCTCCAGAATAACAGTGGTAGGGGGCTGGCCATTACAAACCCTAAAGGAAAAGATTCAGATTTTGGAGTTTAGAAGTTACGTTTTTTCTGTAAACCTGCAAATGACATCGTCCCCCTGATCGAGGTTCGTCCCATATCTAGGAGGCTGCTGTTTTAGTTGGGGCTTATGATATGAGGTTTCATCTCTCTCTCCCTCTCTCTCTCTCTCTCTCTCTCTCTCTCTCTCTCTCTCTCTCTCTCTCTCTCTCTCTCTCTCTCTCTCTCTCTCTCTCTCTCTCTCTCTCTCTCTCTCTCTCTCTCTCTCTCTCTCTCTCTCTCTCTCTCTCTCTCTCTCTCTCTCTCTCTCTCTCTCTCTCTCTCTCTCTCTCTCTCTCTCTCTCTCTCTCTCTCTCTTTAGGTGCCTCCACGAGCAGTACCCGGACTCTTGCAGAGTCTGCCTTTGAAGAAGATTCGCAACCTTGGACGAAAGCTCGGTGAGGTGATGCCCCTGCACTGCTGCATTCACTGTGGCCAATTTGCGGCCTTCAAATGCAGTTAGTACAACCATTACAGTGCGGGAATGTTCCATAGTCCCAAAGACTTTGAAGCCCCCTTCTTCCTCTGCTTTTGGACCCGTCCTGTAGTTAACCTCTGCATAAAAGAGGGTGAATGCAAATGCAGGAGCTGAAGCAGATGGGATGCATCACAGCCGGAGATGTGCAGGCGGTGGCCCTGTCTGCCCTCACTGCTCGTTTTGGGGAGAAATTTGGACTTTACGTTTGGCGAGCAGTGAGGGGATGGCATGACGAGTCGGGTGAGCATTCGCTTCTCTCAGAGGGCGAGCCATAGATACAAATCAACATTCGCTGCTATTGCGTGTTTGCGATGATGTTTGTTGCTCTTGCACATGTGATGACTATGTGAGAAGAACGAGGACTTTTCCGTCAGTTTGTTTTTTTTGTTTGAAAACAAACTGACGGAAAAGTCCGTCAGTTTTCTTTCTTGGGAGCTCTCAAGAGGATCATAAGCTGTTCGTGAACTGATCTGAAGGAGATTTTTGCGATCTGCAGTGCAGGAGAAGGGCATCCCAAAAAGTATGTTGGCTGCTAAATCCTTTTCTGAAACGGCTGAGAAATCAGTACTAAGGTGCGCGCCCTTCTCCCTCTCCCTCCCCTCTCCCCCGTGGTACTGGTTCTACGAATAGGCAAAGCTTATTTCGAGGACCTGCCTCTGACCTATTTTCTTAATTACATTCGTTAAGTGCCTGAACATTCATTCATTCCTGTTCATTCTTCCCTTCATTGGAGCTGTAGCTGTAGCGAAACACTGAACCAGTTTTTCCTCCTCTCCCTCTCTCTCCTCCCAGCCGTTGGCTTTCCATACTCTCTCTCGAACTTGCTGCCCGAATGCTCCGTGACGCACGTCACAACTCCCGCCACCCTCGCACCCTTCACCTCTACTACCGAACTCCCTCTGCGAGTCATCGCTCAAAGTCAGCTCCCATGCCCTCTCAAGTCATGCGTCTCCTTTCCCAGGAAGCCCTTTCTGCTCGTTTGCAGGGTGGGGGGGTATCATCAGACACGGCAGGGAAGTCAGGAAAGGAAGGGAGGCAGAGCTCAGACCGGCGATTGAGCAGTGGTTGCAGTAACCCTTCAAGGGGTCATCGCCATGTGATGGAGATGGGGGATGCTGCAGAGCAGTTGCCGGATTTTGATGATGAAGTGTTGGAAAGCGGTGATGATGATGAGGGTGGGACGAACGTCGTTGAATTTATGAAGGATATGGAGCACTCTCGAGCTAGTTTTGGGGATGATGTGGGAGAAGGAGGAGAGGTGGAGGGAGTGCAAGGCATCTCTGCAGGGAGTGTTGGACCTGAGGGAGAGGCTCTGGCAGAGGTGTTGGCTGCAGCAGGAATGCGGCTGCTTGAGAAGGGAGAGGGAGGACCTTTGCGCTGCTCACGGCTTGCTCTTGCTGCAGGGGATTTTGTTGATTTAAGGACTCCTGTAAGAAACCTCCGTCTCCTTATCCATCTCCATGCATTCTAAAAGAGACAGCAAAAAGGGGGAATTGTAAATGATAGAGATTGAGGAATGAAGAAGGATTCGTAACGAACCTGGGGGGGAAGTCACAAATGAGGAAGATGCAGGCTGAAGCCTGTGTAGTTGCAGTCACGCTTGATTCCAGTTTTTTCGTCCCCTCTTTTTTTTTTTTGTGCGTCCATTTTCTATATCAGGCATCACACCTTTGTTCGTCCCCCACTTGTGTTTCTCGTACTCTGCATTTCTGGTTTGGAGCTTTCGGTTCACAAGGAGAAAATGGCAGAAACTATTGTAACTGACTGGGGCAGCGTCTTTTCCCCTCTTATTCATGGCTGCAGGGGATGCAGTCAATTGACACTTTCTTCTCTGCAGGTCAAGCCATCCCTCAGTTTGCTCCTTTAGAGAAACCCTCTAAGCCGCATATGAACACGATCGACAAGTTTCTGCAGCCGTTCAAGGAGCCTCCTCCTCCTCCTGCTCAAGGAGAGCCTATTTCTAAAGAGATTTCAGGTGGTCAAGGTGCCCAATCTTTGAAAGGTCGCCACCAAACTCCCAGTCTTGGCAATGAAGGTTTTCCACATGAAGTGGCGGGAGAGGAAGGGGCGAGAAGCGAGGAGCGAGAAGTTTGGACTGTTTCAACTGAGACTCAAAAGAGCGTTTCTCCTTCATTGGGTCGTCCATCCAACCACCGATTGGGGTCCACTCAAGAAGCGCCGCCCTCTGCTACGCCCACTCCGAAGGACATTAATCCATTGGGTCCTGAGGGAGAAGCTGCTAGAGAAGGCGATGATGGGAGGGAGAGTGAGTATCGCGTTCTTGAGAGGGAATTGGACTCAAATTTTGCACAGAGGGATTTTGACTGCTGTCAGGATGCTGGCAAAAGTGCTCACTCATTATGCGCCCGTGTTGGCAATGAGCCGTCTGAAAGAGGGCTACATTATAGGGCTGAAGGGAGCGGTGCGGCATCCATGGATGCTGATAGGGGTGGTGGTAGTGATCATGTCATAGCAGCTAGAGTAGGCTGTGAAAACGACCCGTTGCTTCATAGCGGAGGTCCAAAGTGGGAGGAGAGGGAGGAAAGCGATGCAGGCGGTGTAATGTTGGAGGAGATAGATGTGCGAGAGCAGGAACGCATTCTTGCGGCAATTGCGTCACAAAACAGAGTTCGCCACGCTGGCAAAGGTCGAGGGAAGAGGCAGGCACAGCAGGTCAAGGAGGATGGTCAGAAACGCATATCGTCATTTTTTTCTCGAACCCCGCCTTGAATCAGTGGCATGTGAAGGATGAATGAAGAAAAATCTCAAACCCTGAAAAACTCTGAAACTCTGAAAACTCTGAAAACTCTGAAAATTCTGAAAACTCTGAAAACTGCACTTATTCCTGCTCTTTATGTAAAAAATGAGTGTTTTCATTGAACCAGCCGGAAGAAAGGATTTCTGCAGATGGGTGGAACCGCCAGCTGTGGTTGAGGCAGACAGTCGGTAGCCAACCAAGGCAAAGGCGAACTATGGCGCGCCCTCAATCCTACGACCACACCGGTCCTTCTGACAAGCATAGGTCTGCTCCACACGGGATGGCCAGTGCTGTAGTTTCTGCTTTGCCTTGGTTGACTTAGACGTGCCTGTCGACCACACTTTCTGCATATTGAGGAGAGGCTCTGTGACTGTCGCAAAAAGGGTCTGTCTCGACTGCATCGTCACGAGCTTGGAAGGAACGCCTGAAGAGAGAAGTTTTCACATGCTGCCCTTTTCTTGATGCCTCAAGTCCCACTTCTGTCGAGTGTGCTTCACTATCCATGGATGCGTCAAAACCTTCGAGAGCGGCAGCCTCTCCTCTGTGCCTCGCACAAGCAGCTGCGGTTTCTTGCAAGCAAGTACGGAAAAGCGATGTTGTCAGACTCCAGAAATTGACTTTGTTCAACACGGCTTTGCGCTGAAACTTGACCCGCCCATTGACAAAGACCTTGCTGATCGTATCAAGCACCAGCTTCTCGTGTTACACGTGAAAAACTTCCAGTTTAAGGTTCAAGCAACGTCAGATTCCACATCTCAAAGGAAGACACAAGAAACCAACATTGGTACGCGTAAGAAATGTAAACTAATGATGAAAAATCGAGATAATCACGCAAACATTGAGCGTGGAAGTCTTGGAACTACCGCGCTGTGAAAGACAGACTCACCTTTGAAATAAGGTCCTTCGCATCATTGCTCACTTCTGGCCGTGGTGGAAAGTGGAGGTCAACTTGAATTATGCTGTCGAAAAGAATACAGAACACTGAATAAGGAAACGTAGACAGTCCATGCTTTTTTAGACGGCATTTTTCCAGTAAGACAAATATTATATAAAGAACAACAAGAAGTGAAGTATATTAAGTTGCCATGTTTGCAATTTACGCCGTTGAGCATGAAACCTGACATTTAGTACAAATAGGCAGTTGAGCTCACGACATAACCAGAGTGTGTTAAAGCTTACCGCTTGTATGTTTCAGTATGTCCTTCCGCCTCAAATGGTGGTAATCCGTAGAGAAACTCATAGCAGAGAACGCCCAAGCTCCAGATGTCCACACTTGCGTCATGCTCCTCATACTCAACTGCCATTTGTGAAGTCAAAATAGGAGCACGAATCGTCGGCTTGATGTAATCTTACAGCAGAGACAATGGAAAAAATTGAGCAACAGGCCTCCGCAGCTTTTGCTTACAAAAGCAAAGTTTCAAGATCAGACACACGGTTAGAACAAGCAGTTTCTATAAAGTACCGATAGCCTCAGCAAGTTGAGCCTTTCATACCCATTTCTGGGGGAAGATAGTCCAAAGTCCCGCACAGAGTCTGTCGTCGACTGTTTGGCGTATGAACCGACCAGCCAAAATCTGAAATTTTCAAGTCACCCTGCAAAACATATCGCAAGCTCAGCGTCTGAAGGGGGAAGACACTTTTGACGACTGCCCATACTGTAAATCTCATGTTCATGCCAATCCACTACAGAAGAAGAAGTAGTAGTAGATTGTCCCATCTTCCTGACAGAATCTGGAGCCATTGTGGCTGTGGGGGAAGATGGTCCTTGTTAAACAATTGAGTCTTTATCCGTTGTCTTTTGGTCAACCCAGTGCATTAGGCTATGGTGGAAGAAGACAGTAGCACTTACATCCGCGCTGATGAGGAGATTTTCAGGTTTGATGTCTCTGTGAATCACGTGCTTGGAATGGCAATATTGAAGAGCTCTTGCCAAAGAGGCAATATACTGTACAAGTCACAGCAAGATGGGATTACCATTTGTCAATCCGCTGTTGCATAGAAAACAGCGAGCTGGATTTGTGGATAACATGTTTGCTGCTATAAGTTGTGTGGGAACTACGTCACTCAGCATTGTACAAGCACTTTAGCTCCACAGGAAAGCACCTCCCAAATTCTTATATATTTATGTGAAAACCCGTTCTGAAACAACTTCTGACGCAGCATTTTGGTTAAATACCAAAACTGCAACCAGTAAATCTGGTTGCTTTTGCCACTTCAGCCACTCATTTCCCTTTCTCCGTGATCGTCCCTACATTGCATGCTCTAACACTTGTCCTCTCTCCCTTCCTCCTGCTCCCTCAGCTCCATCCAAAGAATCAACTGTGCATTCAATCTGCTCGACCGAGTCAAAACCACAACACATTCACAAGCGATGGTAGAACTGTATCGTAAATATGGCGTAACCTACCATAGCTGCACGCTTCTCATCGAAGTAGTGATGCTTCTGAAGCTCTTTGTATAGCTCTCCTTTTGGAGCATATTCCAACACGAGGTAGACTTGAGTCTGCACAAAGTGGAGGAAAAGCTGTATTCATCATCAAAACGAAATAAAAATGTATATTCGCATCGTCAGCATTCGAAATGTGCAATGTGTGACAAAAGCTTCCTCGCACTTGAATATGATGTGCCTGTATTGCAGCCTTGAGCAGCTACCAAACCTTGCAAGAAGCAACGTCCTAGATTGCGCTTTGAACACCACTACCACTTACCTGATCATAAAAGTAACCGTACAATCGTAAGATGTTTGGGTGTCGTAGATGACTCTGAATCTCTATTTCTCGTCGAAGTTGATGCTCTACCTGAGATTGATTGATTTGGCTTTTTTTCAACACTTTTAGAGCCACTAACTTTTTGCTCTGCGTGCCATGCAACAGCACCAACACATCACCCGAAACTCACTGCGGTGAAAATCTTCGAATCACTTTCTTCAATAACAATACAAGGAGACTGCAGGCTACCACTAGTAGCATATTGTAGATAAGAAGCAATGTTACAAACAAGCAATTTGATCTTAAAAGGAGCTCTAGGTGCAAAAGAGTAATTTGACCTACTCTTTTTTCCCGCGCCAGGTACACGATGCCAAATTTTCCGCGGCCAAGCGGATTTCCGACATCGAAATCACTCAGCTGCCATCGCTTTTCCTCACACTGTTTTTCCAGTAACGATTCCTTTCCTGTTTCTTCAGAATTTTGATCCATGTTCACTCATTTAAATGAAGGCAATGAAGGTGAGAACCTTCTCGCTGACCAAAAACTGATAACGTACTTTCGTTCATTAAATTGGTACTGGTTTTGCCCTATGCCTCAAAATCAGAAGGTCACATGCACATCCTGACGTCAGCCCTAGCTGTCCTTACTCAAGCCCCTGCAATTTACGACACAACACGAAAACAGTCTTCTCCTCGCTTCGAGCTGACCCTGCGCGGATCCCCCTCTTCAGTTCCTCTCTCTATCCCTCCACTCCCGTTTCGCTGTCTCCCACCTCTCTCACCTCTCTCGCCCTGCGCTTTGCCTCCACCTGACTCTCCCTCCGTCAATGTCTCCCTTCCAAGCGCTCCCTCTGTCACTCTACCTTATCTTCTACCACCTCCTCCCTCGCTCTACCTCTCTCCCCCTCTTTCTGCCCCGCTCCTCTCTGTCTCGCTCTCACTCTTCCTCAGTCGACTTCTCACTCTCTCTCTCTCTCTCTCTCCCTCTCTACCGCCCTCCTCTCCACTCTGCACCTCCTCCCAGCTCCCCTCAAAGCAGAGGTCTGAGAGTCATGGCCGGGCGCCTTTTCACCGCCGCGAACTTCATATTTTAATCGAGCAATTTCCAATCACAAGTCACCACGTGTACAAATACGCCCACATGGCGTAATGTTATTGGTAGAGGCCCAACTACCTCTCGCTACGGAGGCCGCCCGCGGCGAGGGCTGCGACGCGGCAGCGCGGGAAACACATTCGAAAAAGAAGGCCCAAAAACGAAAAAACTGTTTCGAATAAAAATTTAGAAAGTAGAAATAATTTGATCAGTGGGCAGGCCCGGATAGCTTCAACGGTCAGAAACATTACCCGTCAGCCAATCGGCGACGATGGGGATACTCACAATGTAATTTATTTCGTTGGCGGTCAGCAAGACGAGAACACTTCCCTTTGGAAATTGGGAAATTTGGGCTCTCGAGTCCTAACGATGCAAAAGCCACCAGTAGGGCGTGTCAGACAACCAAATGTTACGGATATTGAGTTTTTAGTAGTACTAAAACCGATGTTACTAAGTACTGAAATTTACGGCGTTCCCGAACCTAAACCGAACCGAACCGAACCGAAGTCAGCTGTGCCAAGTCAACGGGTCAATGTTGTGAAGATTGACCGCGCGGTTTACTGAAACGGGCACTTCTCCGCACGATTTTGTTCGCACTCAAAAGAGGCGCCGAGGACGTGCAAATGGCGAAAATCGCGTAAAATCTTTGAGCCATTTCTGCACACGTGGCGAGCCGTGGTTGGCCTATGTTAAAATTAAAAATTAACCGGATACGAGCGGAGGACGGCCCTCACTTTGAGTTTGTCGCGACGTGGCGGCGCTTCGCTCCCGCGCGGGCCGTGACGTGACGTGACGCCCGCTGTTTGGGCCGGTTTTTGCTTTTGTGCGGTCGCGGGTTCGAGGGCGGAGGGCCGCGCGAATGAAAGGGGGAGGGGCGGAGACGGCGAACAAAGTGGAGGGAGGACAAGACCGCGAAAAACGGAACTCGGGGATATTCGTTTTACTAACGTTGACTAGAAATATCGACTTTTTAGTATTACAAAAACATTTTAAGTCTGACACGCCCTAATATAACAAGCTTATTCGGAATTGAAAGCTTCAGCCTTCAGCAGTGTACACCAGTGCAGTAACAGCGACATGCTTCTGTAAAATCAAATTTCTTCTAATTCCAAGAGACATTCCCAAGTGGATCATTTAACTCCACCCGGCTTTCTCCAGATGAAAGGGAAGCTTCGACCACACATCACTAAATGAATCGTTCTCGAGAAAGGACCAACTTCCCAACATCAATTCAATCACCAGGCCAGGACAGTGTTGCCATGGCGCCGGACTTTAGAGACCCCCAGACCGTGAACCCACCCTTCCCACTTCTTATTCCAGAACAGTGGGGCAACACGACAACAGAATCCGTTCGATCAGAAAGGGGCCCTCTGCGAGTTCCCAGAGCCAGTCCTGGCCGGGTGCTGAACCTTAAGCTGCTCCTGACAGCACTAATGTTCAAGCCCAGCCTCTTCCACTCTGCCAAGCTCTTTCACACTTGACAAGGCTCAACCAGCCTGAGCTTCTTCAAAGACAAACTCCACTTGTAGGCCTCTAAGCACAATGCTTCCGATTTCGGCAAACAGTGATCTACTTTTTGCATGGTCACAATCCTGCAATAAGTCGTCCACATGATGATGACTCGCTGACAAGGGCTGGCCGAAGTGTGACCATCTAGTCTGTAGGAATCAACTAGTGTAGGAGCCCCAGCATTTGTAGGGCACTCGGGACAGCATTAATAAAAGTGAGTAGCAATAACACGAGGAAAAAGAAACAAAAGAATAATGACTAACCTAAATAAACGTCACCTTAAGTGACGGCTTCCGGAGCGGAGTTGCAGTAAGAGGTGTTTAAGCAGAGGACCTTCGTGCCAGAGAGGCTCACCAACACTATCGCCACTCCCAGCCCCAGCCCCCACCATGTCCTCCTGCGATCTACTCCTGCAGCCCTCGTTAGGAGCTCCGTTCCTGCAGCAGGAATCAGGCAGCCGCATGCGAGGACCATCCAGTAGTCGAGGCCCCTATAGTCGATTCCGGCACCCATGGCCCCCCATGCCCCAACTGGCCCCGCAAGGCCTGTGAGAGCTGCAGCCATGAGGGCGGTAGAGCCGCTCTTGTTGGCCCCATACATGGCGCTCGCTACAGCTATGCCACGTGGGAGTCCATGGAGGGCGACTGGCAGCAGCATGTACATCCCCAGACCCTCTGCATGGGGTGCTGCCACTCCCAACATGAGGCCTTCCGAAAGAGCATGGCCCACGACTGCTCCACATGCCAGCATAGCTGCGAGACTTATGGGAGTCATCCACTGTGACTTTTCCATGGGGAGGATCTCGCCTGCTGCACTCTTTTTACTGACAGCTTTCTTTCTCAATAATCGAGAGACTCCTAAAAAGAGAAATGCGCCTGTGTAGAGTAAACCCATTATATGGACGATGCCCATCTTCCCTCCCAGCAAGAGCTGCATGGGTCGCCATAAGGCGAGAGCAAGCATCACTCCTCCCGATAGACCCGCCAGGACTGTGGAGTGGAGAGGGATGAGCCTTCTGATGAGAACGACAAGAAGGCCTCCAAGAAAAGGCCCCAGCACGAAGAGGAGGGAGTACAGTGTGGGGCCAAGATATTCCCATCTGCATGAGACATGCCTCAAAATGTAAGCTTCAGCGCCCACTATGTATGATAGCATGACTGCACACGGGTTTCTGCAGGTTAGCATTGACCTCGTTTAGACTTAATTCTTCACCCATGTTTTATCTGGATACTGCACTGCCTACAATCAGCAATTGCTCCCAAGTTCTGGAAATTGCATCATTTCACCACTGAGTGCTAATTTCATTGAAAGAACCATATATCTCACCTCGGAGGTCCATCCATGCCCTGCAGGAGCGTCCCAACACCTTCCATCACAGCCACAGATATTGTTGCAGCTGACGCAACATGAGATGGATTGGATTCCTGCAGTTCAGCAGCCAGGGAAATCAAATCATCAAATGCTGCACGGGATGCTTTGCAGCAGTGGATATTGAGAGGACACGATAACTAAGTGGTTACTGGTGACTATATCCTACACGCTAAGGTGACAAAAATGCTGTATAGGAAGCGACTATGAACAAATGTAGGCCCAATAGCCCCAACAGGTAGCTTAGTGGTAAAAAGGCAGCTAAAGAGACTAAAAAAAAAAAACAGTGCCGGATTGAAGCACAGACGGCGACATATAAATTTGAAAACGGGTGCAAGTTCAATGGTTGAAAACGACTCTGCAATCAGGAGTTCCATTCATCGCTCTATGGCCAGAGACACAGTTTTCAAAAAATAATATCCGACTTTCCACTGCTCTGTATGCTGTAATTCCTCTCTCCCTTTCTTTCTTTCTTTCTTTCTTCCTTTTTTCTCCTTTCTATACTTTTCTCCTTTTTCCCTTTCTCTCTTCCTTTCTCTCTCAATGTAGAACATAGCTAACAACGTACTGCAAGTGTTGAACTAGTGAGGAATGGGCTTTTCTACCCAAGTGATGATGCGATTTTCATACTACTAGTCACCAACCTAGAAGGTAATAGTAGACCAGCATGTCAGAATTGCAGGACTGTACCAACGCCTCGGCCTACCGTATTAGGCTTTCAATTCAAGGACCTCCCCTGCTAGACCCTACAAATTTTCAAGGGCACGGAAGGTGCTATGCTTTTAGTATGCATTCAATTCAACTTAGCGACTACAAGTATTCACTGCGTTAAATTTTCCAAAAGCGTGAAGCCACAAATGCCACACCTCGATCAATTCAATTATAGTAAACGTAGCTTATGGATCGATAACTCTTTGAACCCCCGCCAAAACTCCGCTTCAGTTATATGCTCATCCAGGTCACCGTTGCGGCAATACTTATTCTTGCTATTTAGAGAGTTCCGTCCCAGGCCATAACGAGCAGGCCATTCTAGGCAATGAAGTTTCTTGACGCACAGTAAAACCTGTCCGAACTGCTCACCTTCAAGCTATCTGGCATCACTTCGCCAAAAACCATCCAGATCATGCAACCTGCTGCAAACCCCATGCAGATTGGCAGGAACTGGTTGAACGTTTCGGCACACAAGAAGGCCGGCACCGCGACAAGAGGCTGCCATCCTCCGCAAAACACAACAAATGTAAGGTAAAAGCACTTCCATCGCCACTTGATAGAGGAATGGAAAGAAGGAGCTCAGGATCGAATGCACCATCATCCCTTGACACATGTTCTTAGAATTGACTGTAACCTGCGTAATTGAGGTGACATCTCTAATCACGAGGCATACAGAAGCAAGTATCCATGTTCACAGGAGTACGCATCGATATGCAAACCATACTCAAGGAACTGACCTGAGGAAGGCTGGTGAAGATGCTCCACAGCATGGCCTGCCTTGCGGGTACACCCCGAGATGCCATAACCATACTCACAGCGAGTCCCTCGGGAATGTTATGCACTGCGATGGCAATTGTGACAAGCAGACCTTGCGCATAGCCTGTTGGTCCAGCAAATGACACTCCGACACCGGAACCCTCGCCAAATGAATGGAGGGTCATGATGGCAATAATGAGGCACATCTTTTTTGCATCTGCTCCCTTGAGCTCCATCATTTTAACGTCCCCGAAACTTTCCAAAACCTGCACACACAACTCAAGCCTGCTCAAACACAAACCGCATAGCTGAAACAGTTTCACCAGCAAGTTCAAAGCGTCCACACAGTGAACCTCGCTTTGAAAAAGTCAAGTCAAGCAGACGAGACATACTTAGAAGCTTACTTTCATGAGGATTGACACGCCTTCCGCTATCTAAACTCAGTCAGCTTTATCAGAAGTGAGCTTCCCTTACCTTCTGACTAACAAGAATAAACAGTCCGCCCAAAAGAATTCCCAAAACCACACATTCTCCTCCGCCGTGCGCCTGCCCTTCTACGACAAGGTCAAAGCTGGCTGCCAGCATAACCCCGCATGCGATGCCATTGCAAATCCCCTGCCAGGCGGCTGCAAGCTTGAAAAAAAAGAAAGGTAAGGCACCAAGGCCTGTTGCAGCAGCCATAAGGAATGTCAATACGGCGACGGTTGACACTGGAACATGCGGCCGTTCCACAACTCCTTTAGTCAGAGCTCCTAGCCCTAAAGTCTTCAGACTGGCTACGACGGCTGGAGACTTTCCGTCATTTGGCTTTGCGATCGCGAGGGTCTCTGAGGCCCCTCTGTTTGCAGTGCTCAAACTATTTTGCTCCTCTTGGTCGCTTTCTCCAAGGCAGACGACTAACAAAGTGGCACAAACAGCCAGAGCAAGGTACCGTCTCCATAAATCGCACTCCCTCTCGCTCCGAACCAGGAGCGTGGGAGACGGCATGGCGCAACTCCAGCCCTGGTACTGCTTCAGGAGATAAACAGGGGGGCTTACGGGTACCCTGATGCAGAGTAAACTATTCAATGAACACACAACGGATGCAATAAACAGGAAACATGCATAGGTTAAAGCGGGGAAAGCGGCATGGGAAGTCGACTACAGTCGAACAGTCGGGAGTCCAAGCGAAGGAGAGAGAGAGAGATAGAGAAAGAGAGACAGAAAGAGAGAGGAAGAGGGAGAGAGACAGAGAGTTAAGGAGGTTGTGACAGGAGCAAGTGGCAACCAGCGCCAAAAGGGAAAAGGAGCGACTCCATTGCTGCTCTGTCCTGATTTGCGCCAATCACAGCAGGTCACGTGTCATAACATGCATACGTGGCACTTCCTCATTGGCTGTCTTGTCAGATGTAGTACCCTGCAACACGCCAGCCGCCCCCCCCCCGCGCTAGATGAGCCCCGGCGGCCGAATGCCACGACGCGGCATTTGGTGGGGGTCGGTTCGGAGATTCCCCGAAAGGAAGGAATCATTTGGGCCGCCGCCGGGGGGATCCGGCAAAGGAAGGCCGCCTGAACCGGCCCCGGCGGGGCGGCGCTGACTTGGCCGCCCGACCCGATCTGGGGGCGGGGAGCCGTCCGATCAGGGTTGGGGGACAGGGCGGCCAGCGTGGCCGTCACTTGACGCGACCGAAATTGACTCCGTACGCTTCAGGCTGCCAACTCAGCGACGACATTCGGTTTGTCGCCAGTGGCGGTTGACGTGGCACTTTCCCATTGGTGGGTGGGTCACAAGTACAGCAGCAGAGTCGAAGATATTCCAGCTCAGATGAGCGCAATCTTCGGAAATCGTCTGTTGCAAGGAACGGGTACTTTACAAATTATTCAGTTCAAGAGTTTCAATTTATGATCTCCTTTTTAAGAGTACGGAATCTAAATATTGCAAGTTTCCGACATGGATTAAGCACTTACGGAACGTTTCTAGATCCATGAATCAGGGTTCCCGTAAAGTAAAAATAGATGTTCAACGGAACGGAGTGTTCCATGCTGGTCAGCGTTGTCTAGGATCCGAGTTCGAGTTTAGGGTTAGGGCTAAGGGCCGGACTGGGACTGGGTCCTGGGAGGTGTACCCTAGTCCCTTGGCCCTCGCAGGCAGTTCTATCAGGGTGAGAGAGGAGAGGGCAGTGCGAGGGAGGGGGTGCAGGTTCTGCCTTCTGAGCGATGGCGCCTGTGGAGGTGGCCAGTCTTCCTGTGCTGCAAGCTCAAATCAAGCGCGACCCGGGGGGATATGAGCAGGAGTTCCTCATGCAGTACCGCCACTATCGAGCTGCGCTGGCCATGTTCTCGCTGAAGCCGAGCGCGGAGAGCAAGGAGTTTTGCGACCTCGTCATGTTCATGTCGCAGGTGGCGAGCTGCTATCCGAAAGATGCCTCTTCGTTTTCATCTGATATCATGACTCTGTTGGACACACACGGGCCTTCTCTCCACCCATCAGTGAGGCGGCACCTGGTGCAAGCTCTCATTCTATTGCGCAGTCGGAAGGTGAGAGCTGCTCTTTCGGAAATTCTCGTGTTGCACTTTATGGAAGGCGCCTCCCGGAGGTACCTTTTGTGGAACTTTAGGGTTTCTCTGAAGGCTGCGAAGAGGCTGATTTCACGCAGGTCGTTGATCCTACGGACCTCCTTCCGCTCTTCTTCAGACTCTTTCGGTGCACAGATAAGGCGCTGCGACAATTGCTCTTTTCACATATCGTGCATGACATTAGACGGGGGAATGCAAAACATAAGGATGATCGTCTGAATCGTTACCTTCAGAATTTTCTCTATGGCATGGTCCAGGTGGGTCTCTTTGACCAATGCCTTCTCTCCTGTAATGACTATCGAAGCAACATAACAGGACATAGCAACATGGGGTTGCCTTTTGGAATTTTAAGGTCGGTGACCATGGGCCATTAAAGCGCATTATAGGACAAGACGTAAAATTTCAGAACACATGCTTATACTGTAATAAACGAGATATTAGAAGCTGCTTTCCGTGAAAGAAATTTGCTCTTGAATGATGGAACCCTGCATTCTTGTGAATCACTCCAAGGTCGGAAGTTTTTTTAATGTGAAATTTGAACTCGTTCATTTACAGTTTACTTATCGTAAAGAATAGTTACAAGCTTACAAGTTTACTTTGGGAGCATTCATTTTGTCTAGTTGACGATTACTTATAAATAGAGAGTGATGCCAGTTGGATGGTAAGAAGGAGCTGAGGGTAGATGGAAACTACACTTCACATGTTAAATCTCCATTTATCTTGTTTAAGATACTCTGAATGAGGTGCTTCACGTCAATGAAGAAAAAGCAGAGTCAGGAGAAACTGGCGTCTACAGCAGTTGATTCGTGATAACGAAGAGGATGTTCACTCGAGGCATTGGATTATTGCTAGAGTGAACGGCGAAAGAGAAGGGTTGCATGGTTTCTTACCCTAAGTATGTGAGTGAGGAGGTGCTGATACTGGTGGGTCCCGACCATTCTTTGGGACAGGATGAAAATGAGACAGCAGCAAAGAAATCCTTGGCTGTTCTGATAGAGCTTCATCGACGCCAAGTTTGGACTGATGCGAAAACAGTTAACGTCATTTCCTCTGCGTGCTTCCACAAATCCACTGGGTAAGTTGGTTTCAAATCAGAACGCACAGAGAGATAACTGAAGATAACATAATTCTCTGTGCCTCTTGGATGTGAGGCAATTGAGAACCCGGCCTACTGCTATCGCCGTTAAGTTTCCTAGCGAAAATTGTCTTTTTATTTGCCATGTTCTCAGTCTTCTTGCAGATGTTGTTGTGCACGTTGTCAACAGTTGATGAGATGGTGGGACTTGCAGGATCATGGTTGCGGCTCTCAAATTTTTCCTGGGCTCGGATCAGAATGGTGATGGATCTGACACGGAGGAAGAGGACGATGATGAGAATAAAAAGAGCACCCAAGTTACGCTTGATCGAGAGGCTGTCTACAAGGTGATGATAGGTCTGTGGAATACTCGAGGACTATATCCAGAGTCTGTGGACGGATGAATATTTTCACAATTGCTAAATATTAAGTTTTTCTTGTTAGCTGAAATCCAAGTTCCCACCCTTGTTGTCGTCACCTACTTCTTATCACTTTACGGCACATGTTTCATCACGGATTCTGCCAGCATAGGTTTGTCGTTGCCATAAACAAAAACCACACTGTAAGGGTGGGACATAAGTATAGAAGTGATCATGTTCACCTTCTGCACTGCCCTTTAGCGCTTTATTTGAAGGGCTAAAGGAGCTGTATCTACAACACGTTTTGACACCCTTCGTGTACTCTTACTGACAAGCATTCGTGCTGATATTTGTTTCACATATGGAGTCAAACAATCAGTCACCAGAGCATATGCTTTGTCTGGATATGCTGACTCTGAGAAGGGACCAAATGGGCTGTGGGATGGGTTGTGTACAGGCGTATAACAAGGGCACTAATTCAAGCAAGAAGAAAAAACAGGCGAAATTGCAGCGTGTTTTGCACGGTTTGAAGAAGCAGCAACGAGCAGCTTCCGGAGGTGCGACTGGGCAGGCCAGTTTTGCAGCGCTGCATCTACTGCATGACCCGCAGGTGCATTCCTGGAGTGTCCTGCATAGCCAAGGGGCTAAGTTCCCTTAATTCTTTCCCTTTTTTTTCATCTTTTTATGGAGTGATTCCATGTAACAGGGCGTGCCATCTTGATGGGTTTGATGAATAACAGTCAAGTGCTTGGATTCCTTTCACGTAGCCTGCTTTATGCTTCAGTGGAAAGAAGTGGATGTCAGTCTTAGCAATTGTCTCGGTTTGCCGTGTGCAGGGTTTCGCAGAGAAGTTGTTTGCAACTCTCAGGTCTTCTAATGAGCGGTTTGAGGTATTCACTCCATCCATACTCAGTTCAGCCTTTGTCTACTCCCTGTCCTCTAGTCCTCTCTTCCCTTTTACATCTCCGTCTAACCCGTTCTCTCTCACACAATCATCACACCGCTGCTGCTGACATCTTCCTGTATCCATTTTTGCCGCACTCCTAATCCATTTGTGGGGCAAAGTGCAGGTGAAGCTTCTGATGATGAACGTCATATCGCGGGTGATTGGGACCCATCGCCTACTTGTTCTCAATTTTTACCCCTTCCTCCAGAAGTATGTACAGGTGGGCCTTATCTTAGCATTTACCCGCAGTGATTCCAGCATGTATACAAACTGAAAAGCTACATGAAAGGGCTTTACTAGGTGTAGGTGCTACATTTATGAGTGCCACCGTCCCTTCGTTTTTTCTCCCTCCCTCCTTTTCCTTTTTGTGCATATCGTTCCCCTGCCTACCTCTCCGTCCTTCTCCTACACTCCAACGCACCTTAATCGGCTCTGCCTCTCTCACACGCTTTCCCTCCGCCCCCCCTTCCTCCCTCCCTCCCTCTCCCACATATGTAATGTTTATATTGATTGGCTTTAACTTGACTTGTCTGTGCCATTTATGGTGCTTTGCAGCCTCATCAGCGGGATGTGACCCAACTTCTTGCGACTGCAGTGCAGGCATGCCACGATCATGTAAGCTGCAAAAATGACCCGGTTAGGGTGACTCTTTGTTGGATGCATGGACTATAGGTTGTTGGAAGAGATTTACGCCGGGGGAAAAGGGGGTAGTTTTTGGGGAGATTAGGGTGATTAGAGTATCTTGCGGTTAACATGTTGTATAAGAAGAGTGGGGTGTTTTCAGGTGCCGCCAGATGCAGTTGAATCGCTGCTTCGTCAATTAGTTAATCAGTTCGTACACGATCGAGCAAGACCCGAGGTGAGAATTTGGTTTCAGTATCTTTGTCAGCAGCCACTTCTGTTTCCCACTTTGCAGCTCAGCAGCTTTCACACCATTGATACGTTACTGACTAACAGAAATTGTGATGGCTGCATATGTTGAAATCAGGTCATAGCTGTTGGACTTAATACAGTGCGGGAGATGTGTGCACGCATGCCACTAGTACGTCTCTATAAACCTCATCTTCCCCTTCCTCCCTTTACCTTGATGCCAATTTCCCGCTCACTCTCCCAATTGCTTTCTCATCCCTTTCCCTTTTTTTCCGCCTCTTCTCGCTTCTCTCCTTAGCCTTGGCGTATCCCCCTCCCTTTCGTCCTTTTTCCACTCTCGTTCTTGTTCCTTCCCCTCTTGCGATTGGTCTCTGTCCTTTTCCCCTCTCCCACTTGCTGACCTCAGCTCCTTCATCGGTTGGGTTGCAGCTTATGACGGAAGAACTTCTGCACGATCTCGCTCTGTACAAGAAAAGCAAGGAGAAGGCTATTGTTTCCGCAGCTCGGTCTATTATAGGCCTTTTCCGGGAGGTGAGATGCTTGAATTGGCCGAAGCAGCTTAAATCTGGGATATCCACTGTCGCATTTGCAGCAATTATGTTGAGAATTCTCTCTTCTGATGTGTTGGTGGCACCCCCTGCTCGCGAGTTGTGAAACACTTTTCAGTACTCGGATGTTCCTTGTTGAATACACACCACTTTTTCTGACCAAGTGAGTGAGTTGGTTGGTGGAATAACAGCTTGCACCATCTCTGCTCGAGAAAAAGGATCGAGGTCGCGGGGCAGACATTACAGCGACTCTGAAGGCATATGGGGAGGCAAAAGATGTGATGGAAAGTGTTCCGGGGATAGAGTTACTGCATGAAGCTTCAGAAGAGGAGGAGGAGGAGGAGGGTGATGAGGACCAAGAAGAAGATGGAAATGATTCAGATGAGGAACCGAAATCTGCTGAAGTCGAGAAGAATGGAATACTAGCAATGTCGGAAGATGGTTCTGAGGGGGGAGAGGATGATGAGGGCGAAGAGGATGGAGAGGAGGAAGAGGAGGAAGATGACGCAGATGAGAACGATGATGACGAGGACTTGGAGATGCAGGAGGAAGTAGAAGATGCTTCGGAGGATGAAGGCATGAGTGGGAGTCAATTAGACTCAGAGGATGAAATCGACGGGCAAGCTGATAGTGGGAGTAGGCTATTAGCGGCAGAAACCGCTGCAGAAAGGGCTGGTAAAGATGAGACTGACACTGCAGAGGAGGGAAACCAAGAGAGTGCCGAAATATCAGACCAGATTCAAATTAATGGGGAGGACAAGGGGAGTGGAGACAAGCAAGGGGTGGAAGGGACTGCTGTTGAAGGGACAAGCCTACGAGCTTTGAAGAAACTTGCAGGTGATAAGCTGAAACCAAAACAGGTTGAATCGGCAACTACCACTGCAGGAGAGGAGGATGGTTTCCTTTCCAACGAAGACTTCCAGCATATTCGCCGCGTGCAGGTCTGTTTAATACCCTGAAAGAGGCTTTGGTCACGCCTGTGCTGAAGGGGCAATCAGAAGTTTACCCTGAGGTTGAGTAAACCAGAAGAATTCGGGAGGCTGAATCCTTTTGCTGAAATTGCTGAAGTTACTCGTTCAAAGTATGCTGATTTTGCTTTTTGATTTTTGATTTTGTTTTTTTTTTTTTCTGCTCGCCCTGACTCAAATTAGCCAGCAATTCCGAGTTAAGATGTAAAATATCATTGCATTCGAGGAGTCAAAGATTAATATAAAGAGTATCCTTTGTTTGTTTGTTGCTTTTGGAAACGCGCAGGCAAAGCGGGCAGTAGAAACAGCCATGGCTCGGCATGGTCTGAAACGGGGGAAAAATGGAGATGTACAACCTTCTGTAACAGCAAATCTAGCTAATTTGAGTGAAAAGAGAGTGGACCCTGCCGCTCTTGAGGTGAGTTCTACTGCTGTTTTCCTAATGCGCTGTGTTGTCTGAGGAGGATGGGAATGAATATGGTGTCGTAATGTCCGGAGCCTCTGTCATTCCAAAGGAAGCTTGTAAGGGAAAGCATTAAAGTAACCCAGTTTCCTGCGCTCTGCGTTTGCAGGCTTCTATCAAGAGAAAACGGGAGAAGGAGGAGCGCATGTCTAGTGTTATGGCGGGGCGTGAAGGCCGGGAATTTTGTGCGAAGGCGGCCTTAAAGCAGAAAAAGGTGCATATCTGAACTGAGGAAAAGAGTCAAGCAATTGCATGGAGCAACGGAAACTGTGCTGCAGTTTGTCTTTTCGGAATCTTGGGGCAAGGTGGGGGGGGGGTATTTTAGAACCAATCACTAAAAAGACTGGGAAAGGCTTGGATCAATCTATCAAGAGGCGTGTTGGTCAGAATCAAGGAGGAGGAAGGAAGGGTGATGAAGTATCATTATCTTTTGTTTCTGTCACTGATATTAACAATGTCCATACTTGTGGGATGGGGCAGAGTGGGGGCTTGACGAACCGGGAGAAGCAAAGGAGGAAGAAGGTGCCCTTGGGTGTGCACAGGCAGCAGATGAAGGTGCGAGCCTCAAGTAAGAGAGGGGGCAAGGGCGGAAGTAAAGGGTTCAAAGGCAAGAAGGCTTGGAAGAGCTAGGCGGCAGGGTGAGCCAGCTTCCGCCAGTGGCATGTGATCGAGGTTGAATTCTTAACCTCGGGCTGTCGTCTCAGTCAAATCGATTCTTTTAGTCCTCAACTACATTTGTGTTCGTGTTTGAGCAATGCGTGGTTGGTTGTGTCCATCTCAAGAGACCCAGGCAAACACCTGATGCCGTAGACCAACCATATCTGGAACATCTCTAAAAGGCAGTTTGATACATAGTGAACAAGTGACTAGCAACTTACCTCTGGCACGGTGAATAATGCAAGTTGGCCATAGAAAGATAAAAAAAGAAGAAGAAGAAGAAAAAAAAGGAAAAAGATCACCAAAAAAGTCTTCCTGCAAGCAAAATGCCCTAGAAGTAGTCACAGTACAAAACGTTTGTAAACTTCTACAGCATAGCCTAGCTTTCAAATCTTGCCGAAGAAGATGCCTTGAGGAGAGTGGACCTCCACCCCGCATTATTCCATTTCAGCTTCATTTCCACTTGGAGAACATTGAAGTAAACAAATCAACCGACCAACCAACAAAAGTCTTCTACTTGTCAAAGGTTAATTGCGTGCGTGACGAAGTCACAGGCACGACCGTAGGGAGCGCAGTGAAACTAGCGAGCGAAGCGAGCAAACACACACACAAAAAAAAAGCAAACACACAGCAACTGACGGAGGATGCACCAAGCTGTCAGCGCACACTTCATGGGTTGAACGAGAAATCGCACCTCTCGGGTTGCATGCCTTGGGCATGGCGTGGTCGGCCTGTGTGCGTGAAGTCCCTCGCCGCCGGTGTCCGGCAGCCGCGCACTTGCAGCACTCGCTTGCCTCCACGGCCCGGCCCGGCCCGCGGGTGCTTTCATCTCTGATGATGGAGTCGAGCAGCGCGAGCGACTGTTAGTGGCGGGCTCGAGGCGGCCGAGGCGAGGCGGGCCATGGACAGGACAGGGCCGAGAGGGGACGAGACCCTGCATGCCGGCCTGAGGCGGCGGCGTCCCGTCACGGTCACGGCGGCATGGATGGGTGCATGCGCTTCCATGCATGCATGGGCATGGATGCATGCATGGCTCCGAACCGACCGGAGGGAGCCGAACGGCCGCCCCGGGCAGGCAGCGACTGACCAGAGAGGGGAGCCGCAATCTCGCGGTGGGTGCCCTGGCGGCCGGGCGGCGCAAAAACTGGCCGTTTGAATAGAAACGCGTTTGAACCGCAACTCGAATTTTCGCCGGAGGACGCATTCGACCATTCAGGCGTCGCCACGTCTTTAGATGACGACATAAAAACGTCATCTAAACGAAACGTTTCCTGGTCGCACTGCAAACTCGACGCTTTGAAAGCCTCAGGTTTACAGGTTGCCATTTGTTCAGAATAAAATTGGCTGCTGTTGGCTGCGGATCGAACCCTGCAATTTTGTAAATGGGGTATTGTTCGGCGCGGACCAAGGCCCAAGGGGGAAGGAAGGAATCGGCGGATAGGTCAACCGCCTGTATCCAGGGCTTTCTCTTTCTGGACCTGCTGCTTGCACGTCCCTCTCCCTCTCGCTCTCCTTCTCTCCCTGAAGGCTTTTGAGCATCTCTCGGGGGGTGTCTACAGGGCGGGGAAATCAAGGTTAGGTAGGGTCTAAGAAGGCTGAGGTACGGGTTGTGTTGTGGCAAAGATGTGGGAATAGGGAGCTTCGTAACTCAAAAAAAACGGGAATTAGGGTTTCGGTTGATAGCAAGCTTCTTGTAGTTGCAGAAGAATCAGGGGAAGAGGAATTTTTGGATTAGTCTGTAGTCGGCAAGGTAGAGGCTTTGTGCTATTTTAGAGTTTCAAACTCTTACAGTTTTTTAGGGTTTCTTATTCTACACGCGTTTTTATGGCTTTTAACGGGAGCGCCCAACATTTTGGTATATCGGAGCCTATTTCAACGGCCGGTCCGTCTGAAGCTGACGAGATTCGCACCCGGCAGCTGGAGCAGGCGAGTAATTATGTTGTGTCTCGTTCCTGTCGATGTTTGGGGCGCGCCTGGCTGCCTTTCCGTGTATGGCTTATCGAATAATGAGCAGGAGACTGAAACAGTTTGCATGGAGTCTGCAGGCTGGAACTTGTCTGTTTGCCAATTGCTGGTCTTGCTAGATACCTTGCTGATAGATAGATAGATAGATAGATACCTACCTTGCTGATACTGTGAGATTTTTGTGCTGCTTCCTTTTGCAGTACTTGGTTGATTCAGGGCTCTATGAATCGCAGGAGGAAGCGGTAAAGAGAGAGGAAGTGCTTGGTCGTTTGGACGAGGTATGAAATGGTACTTTATTTCGCTAATAGGGCGTGTCAACCTTTGTCATTGCACGTCTGGATTTATTTTGGAAACAGTCATTTTGGCTGTCGTGCTTACTTCTTATTTCGCAGGTTAGTATATACTGTTTCGATATCTATTTCTTCAGGAAATGTCAAGGATTGACACGCCCTATAGAAGGCGTGAAGATGATCCTGAAAAAGTGCCTGGCTAAAGGATGTTTGGCTAAGCTAATACCTGATGTTGTCAGACGGAAGTTGCAATCCATTTTTCTTGTATGATGCATTGTAGAGCGTAAGGCGGATCATGTATGCGACGTGGTTGTGGGGCTGGCTCCGGTGCTGACAGATTGTGAAGATATGGATAAAGCGAATCAGTCGAAAGAAGGGCTTCAATGAGCAACTGGTGGCTGAAGCAAACGCGAAGATTTTTACTTTCGGCTCGTATCGGCTTGGGGTAAAGTGATGAATTAAGAAGTTGATTGCATGCATTTCCACGATTGCTGCAGCAAGCTTACTTTCTAAGTTTGAAGCTTGCGTGGGGACCCTCCCTCCAGGGTTGATCCACATTTTTTGTCGTTTTTTGGAAATTGCAGGTTCATGGACCTGGTGCTGATATTGACACATTGTGTGTGGGCCCAAGGCATGCAACCCGAGAGGTGCGATTTCTTCTTCAACCCATCAAGTGTGCACTGACAGATTGGTGCTTCCTCCGTCAGTTGCTGTGTTTGCTTTTTTGTTGGTTGGTCGGTTGATTTGTTTACTTCAATCTTCTCCAAGTGAAAATGTAGCTGAAATGGAATAATGCGGAGGTGCACTCCCTTCAAGGCATCTTCTTCGGCAAGATTGGAAAGCTAGGCTATGCTGTAGAAGTTTACAAACGTTTTGTACTGTGACTAATTCTAGGGCATTTTGCTTGCAGGAAGACTTTTTTGGTGATCTTCACGAGATGTTATCGGAGATGGTCGAAGTGACGGAGATGCATCCTGTTCCAGATGCACACGTGCCAGTCATAAAGTTTAAGTTTAACGGAATATCCATTGATTTAATCTATGGCCAACTTGCATTATTCACCGTGCCAGAGGTAAGTTGCTAGTCACTTGTTCACTATGTATCAAACTGTATCGTAGAGATGTTCCAGATATGGTTGGTCTACGGCATCAGGTGTTTGCCTGGGTCTCTTGAGATGGACACACTTTGATTCCTCATTTTTCCCTTTCCATTTTTCGGCCCCCTCTCATGGTGTCTGGGATGTGTCGTTATTTTCTCGCAGGACTTGGATCTCTCACAGGAATCCGTCTTGCAAAATGTTGATGAGTGGACAGTTCGCAGTCTAAATGGCTGTCGGGTCACCGATCAGATTCTGCGGTTGGTTCCAAATGTGCAGGTGAGACTGAAGCACAGCTGCTCTGACGTTTCTCATGCTTAGAAGTTCTTTATATTTGTTTTACTCAAGAGCATACCTTTGAACTACAACATGGAGATTAGATGCTTTCACTTTTTCTTCTTAATTAGGTTCCATTTCTGATACTCAGATGTACTCCACGTACTGTGATGTTTGGCTTGGCCAATCTCCTGATGTCAGTAGCCATTATTCTGCCTAACCAAATGGGTGAACGTGCAGAGTTTTCGGACGACGTTAAGGTGCATGAAGTTGTGGGCCAAGAAACGAGGAGTTTATTCAAATGTAGGTGCTTAAAATGACCGTTCATTTTCCGCTGAGCAGTGTTTTTGGAATCTCGAGTCAGTTCAGGTCAATCAATATGTCCTACCTTTGGTTTCTTTCTTTTGTGCACACATGGTTTAATCTAATTTTAATTGAGCGACCCGAGACATCCCGTGACCTCCACGTGTGTTCTGAGAATGATACGGTTGAGTTTGCCATCATTCTAGCAGTCACAGACAACGTCACATGTTCATCAGGATATTTGCCAATGCGAAACAATGAGTTTTTTGCATTCGCCTGCAGGTTGCCGGTTTTCTTGGTGGTGTGAACTGGGCGCTTTTGGTTGGACGAGTATGTCAGCTTTATCCGAATATGATTCCGAGTCAGCTTGTGACTCGCTTTTTCCGTGTTTATACCGGTTGGTCCTGGCCACTTCCGGTTATGCTTTGTCAGATAGAGGAGGGGAGTCTTGGCCTGACTGTTTGGGATCCAAGGAAGAATTCCCGTGACCGCCTACATCTGATGCCCATCATCACTCCTGCATATCCCTGCATGAATTCGAGCTACAATGTTTCAGAGAGCACATTACGTGTAATGAAAGATGAGTTTTCTCGCGGGAAGGAAATATGTGACACTATTGAAAGGAGTGTCAGAGCGGACTGGAGTCGCCTCTTCGAATCTTATCCATTTTTTGAGGCTTATAAGAACTACCTTCGGATTGAGATTTTTGCGCCGGAGGAGGACAGCATGCGCAATTGGAAGGGATGGGTGGAGTCCCGCCTCCGCACATTGACTTTAAAGGTGAAGATTTCCTTGTTAATGTTTGATAATGGCACTTATAAACCTTACTTGATAAGGAAGTTTAGTGTTCACATCTGTAAAACGGCATTTTCTTTTTTGAAGCAGCGTGAGGACCTCTTCTGCCTCCGCCTTGATTTAACTTCATATTCTTTATAGCTATCGTTGCATTGTTTTTTGTGCTTCTGTTGATGCAGATAGAAAGGCACACAGGTAGTCTGCTGCAGTGCCATCCCCATCCAGAGGAATTCACAGATCCTTCAAAGGGTCATCATAAAGCGTTCTTTATGGGTCTTCAGCGAAAGCCTGGGACTATACAGCCTGAAAATCAATCGTTTGACATTCGAGCGACCGTTGAAGAATTTTATCGAATAGTCAATGATTACAGCATGTGGACTCCTGGTATGCAGATTTTTGTAGCCCATATAAAGAGGAAAGACCTTCCTGCATTTGTGTATCCTGGTGGAGTCAAGCCTGTCCGACCTAGGCAGCCAGCTAGAACAGGTGCTCATAGTGCTGCTAGGCCACTAGGAGTGAGCAGGCCAGGGGGTGGGGGCACACCAGGATCGGGGGAAGAGGAAGCTGATGGGATTCCAGGTATTTCACCATCGGCTGTTCTAAAAAGGGATCGAGAAGCTATGGCCGAAGCAGAGCCACCTAGCAAGAGGATATCTCCTGGTGGTTCACTCGTTTCTGGAAGTCAAACTCGCAAGCGTGACAGAGAAGACACTGCAGAATTAGAATCAGCAGGGAAACAGTTGACACCGGGTGCATCGAATGCAGCTTTTGCAGACTCTCAGAAACGTGACGGAGAAATACCAGGGGTGGTTCCACCAGCCAAAAGGTTGTCGCCTAGAACTGAAACAAGTGATAGAACATCGTCATCGCCTGATAGGGCCTTTGAAAAAACAAGCCCTGTCTTCGAAGCTCAAGAACTTGTAGAAACAACTAGAGGAGATGGTACAAGCAATGGCGTTACCTCGAGGGACCCATCGTCACTTTTAGAAAATGGAAGTGCTTCCTTAGGCACTTCAGAGAACATAGCATCTGCATCTGTTTTGGAACAAGGTCATGGTGGGCGGGTACACGCCGATGCCGATGATGACAGGAGGGGGCCTTCCGTTAGTAGTCAAGTCGGTGCTGGAGGCTCTCCTGAAACGTTAGGTTCGCATGGCGGTGGAAGAGGAGAGGAGGACAGTCAAAATGCTCCTGCAGCTAATGGTTCAGGGTTCTTGGGTCATGAACCAGCTGAAGCAAAAGTCTGGAACACTGGAGGAGGGCAGAACGGGATGGCTGTAAAGCATGATTTGACAGCGCTTCGAAATGGGAGCGTCGTCGAAGAATTGGAGGTTGCAAGCCCCATTGACTCTGTCTCACGCTTATACATAATGACAGTTTCAGTGAATTCTGCATGAGAATGGTGGTCATGTGTAGAATGAGTTGTTGATTGACTTGCCCTGTGTAGAATCTGGCTTTCTGCTGTGCTTAGGGCTTTCATTTATGTATGATTTTTCTGCATGTTCGACGTCAGAATTCAGCAGTCACAGGCTTTTGTAAGGAGCCAGGAATGGCTCCTCTCTACTCTTCTTTCTCATATCCAGGTGTGAGGCCCCTACTCTGTCTTCTGTGGCCAAAGAAAAGCACATTGTGCATTTTCCAGCTACGGGTTTATGACTGTTTTGAATTGTGGGCCTCACGCTGTTTTTTAGTCAGGTGTGATCTGCTGCACTGCAGTTGTTGAAGAATGCTGGGCAGAATTCTCAGCCAGTGACAGCCCAAGGATGGGGAAGCGCTTGCAGAATCGATGACCTTCTGGAAACCCCTTATCCTGAACTTGTGCAGCTTCTAGTGGAGGAGTGTGGCATCTGAGGTTTGCTCACTCTCATGTTATTGCTCCCTGTGGGGTCTTTCTGGTGCTTTTGATGTTCACGCAGCCGAACTTAGCTGGTGTGAGACCGATATCTACAATCACCACCAAGCAGGAAGTGCCACGTCGACCCATGATTAGGTATATGTTACGCTCGAGTTCTCGGATTATTATTTTTGTGTACCTGAATGTTCTTGACAACCTTTTGACTGTGCTGTATGTTCAGTGCAATCAGGTAATTTATTACTGCAGAGAATATTAATAATTACCTGTCTGTGTATCTGCAGGATAAACCTTGCCTCCATGGGGCAGACCAAGAGCAGAGCGTGAGAATCCTCACATTCGGTATCCTTTCTCGACCAAAATAATGGATCCTATATGGAACTTCTGGGTCTGTGGGATTGCCTTTCTGACCATATTCTTGTACTTAATTTGCACTTACTTGTAAGCGCATAGCGTCAATGACATTTCTATCTGTTGAAGCTTTCACCTGCCTTGTCCTGTTAACTATGGAACTGGAACTCTGCACTCTGAACTTTTTTCCATTGATTAGTGAGTGGGAACTGCAGCCAGTTTGACTGGAGAACTTGGAGGGCATAGGTTCTTCTTGACGGCTGTCCAGAAATGTTAACTCTTTCTATGTACATAGAAAAAAATCCGTGAAATGGAACGGCCTTGGTCGTCAGCCCGGTCCTGCAGCTTTGCTCAACGACAAGGAGACGGGTGGCCTTGGCTGCACCCGCAGGTTCAGAGTCAGCTTCCACCGACCCTCCGGTGCTCTGTCTCGCCTTCTCCCATCTCTCTCTGCCCTCTGAGGAGCTCCTTTTTGGCTCTTCTCCAATGGGGCTCTCTCTTTGCTCAAGTCCCACAGAAGCAACACAGGTCAAAGCTGTAGAGGGTTTGTATTGAAGGTAACCGCTGCGTCCCTTCATCGCATGCATGCATAGACTCTGGCTTTGGTGTATGTTCCGTCTCCGTCCGTAGCAGTGATTCTGTCCTTGGAGAGAGCGTCCCTAGAGGTGTTTGTTCCGTTGCTGAGAATTGCATTTGTGTGTTATGTTGCCTAACGAGTTGAAGTCACAGTCAAGCTCGGAGTCTGTAGTCTGTAGTCTGTAATCTGTCTGGACTGGGGCTGGAATTAAGCTTTGGTCTGACTCTTTTCAGACAGATGCCGAAGTGGGTCTGTTCTGTGCAGTTTGCTCTGCTCGTGCAGGGATGGGTCGGGTGGGTGCATGGCCTGTGCCCTGAAGGGACAGAGAAAGAGAGAGCGAGAGAGAGAGAGGACTGGTGGCCCTTAGAACGTAGAGAGGAGGACAGAGGGCTGCATGCGGGAGTCTAGAGAGGACAGGGGAGGAAGGTGCTTTTAGGGGATGATGTCAGCCAGCATTGACCTGCAGGGCAGGCGTGCTTTACGTGTTTAACTAATTCTGTAATTTTTTCATTCATCTAATAAGCAACAGGGCTGCTTGGCTTGGTTGGAACATGCTCCAGTTGAGCTGGCTGGTGCTAGTTTGAATGTTTGTCTTCCCAATCTTCTCTCTTGAAGATGAGTGTGATTGCAAATCCTTTTGGGGGCAATGTGTCCATGTGCGGATGCATGCTCCCCTTCCGGTGTTGGATCTGCCTTGTGGTGTTGGAAGTTTGCTTCGGGGGAGTGGATGCTTTTGAGAACGTGTGTTGGACACGCATTTTCGCATTTGGTCGAGAGCACGGTCAAACAATAGTCAACGGCTGCACACCTTATCCACGGCCACTTTTGAGGTGAATCCTTCACGGCAATGCTCATTCCGGAGCTAGCAGGTGCTGAGCCTCCTGTGAGAACCTTGCTGAAAGCGCTTAAAGCAGGCCCTTAGAACCCTCGAATCGTTTATGCTCTTTCTCTGCTGCCTGTACTGCACACATGAGACTTGTAAAACCTTCACATCCGAACGGGGATGAGAACATGCGAAAAGCGAACAGTTGGAGAACTATATGTCCAAATGTTCCACTATTTTGCGCCAAATTCGTTGCTGCTCATCGGCGGTTCCGCGCTTAAAAACGAAGAAACGGTCAGCTCTTGAATCTCCCGAGCGGCTATCCAACGGTCTTATCTCGCCTTTGTACACGTGGCATATCCAACGTTCTAGTTTTATACACGTGGCATATCCAACGGTCTAATCTCGCCTCTGTACACGTGGCATATCCAACGGCCATTTTCTCTGCGTCCTTCGCACGCTGCCATTGAACGGGTGGGCCTGCCCAGGAACCCGCCACGTGTCGGCAGAGCGGCCCTCCCTGCAGCGCCAGCTGGCAGCCCCCAGGAGCGCCCCCTTCGCCCCGCGGGGCCCTTGAGATGAGGCCGAGGCTCCTCCTCGCCCGCGAGGAGAGGGAGAGGGAGCCAGGTGGCGCGCCCTCGGGGCGGCATGCCCTGCTCTGCGGCCCTCCGAGGAGGTCCTCTCTCCGCGCCCTCCGCCGCGCTCTGCGCCTGCTTGCTCAAAGCCTGCGCCGAAATGTCTTTTCTGTTCAGAAGCGGCGACATTCCGTGTGCTGATGTCGGAGAGCTTGGTGTGGTTGTGCTCTGTTTTGCGTTCATGCAGTGGGAAGACTTCGCTGCTTTTTCAGTACGCGTACGGCTGCTGTGCGGCGGATCCAAGTGCTCGCGTTGTGTTCATATGCAAGCGCAGCACGCTTGAGAGGGGGCCTCCCTGCCTTCCCAAGGTGAGAGCTTCAGAGAGATTTTCCTCATTCCCTCCCCCTCTCTCTCTCTCTCTCCCTTCCCCCCGCAATCTGTACTACTGGCCTTTGCCAAACGTTCTTGTGCAAAATCATGTTCCGCGGCGACTTTTTTTTTTCGTCGAAGGTCGTTGCTTCATCTTCTTTCATTTTCTCTTGTTTCTTCCCCTTTTTATTTCTTTTGTTTTGTCTACGGTGGCGATTTGCCGTTCTTCTCGAGCACTTTGAACCTCTTGATCGTCCCCAAGGAGAACCAGTGTGTTAGGGAGAAAGGAGAAACTGTCTTAAGCGTATTTGTTTTTTTTTTGTACCTCACTCTCCTCTAACCTTCAGAGCGCAGAATTTCCCTTTGAATGATGTTTTAAAAAAGGGAAATTGGCAACGCTTGTCGCCAAAATGGTGGCGGGGAACTCACGCGCTCGTGATCATTTGCAAAAGCTTGCTTGGCTGATCTCTTACTATCTAGTTAACTGATAATTTTAAGTCGTACAGTTTCGCTTTTCCACAAGTCTTCATGTTTCCGCGCTCTATTTGCTGACCGTCTCTCTAGGAGACTATGGATGCAGGGAGCAGACATTCGATCCGAACCATACACTCGGTTTTTCTTAAGGTGTGATTTTTGGTCTCCCTTCTGCTTCAGGCATTTTTCGGTGCCCCGAACTTACACACTTTTGCGTTCATCATGGTCACTTCGGGTTTAGCTGCCATTAGCCTCTCCGGTGTCTTTCAGAATTTTACCTCAATGCCGGGAGAAGTACGATGCATAGGTTCAAGTCTCCAGGTACCAGTAGAATAAGGAAGGTTATTTTCTGCTAGGAGGTTAAGGAAGGCATCTCGATTTGAAGCTTGGACCTGACAATGGGCTGTATGCTCATAGTCCTTTATGTGAGGTAAGGGGAAATCGCTGTGTCGTGGATTTGGGCAGGTACTTGAACACGGATTCGGACATCAGAAAGTTCTGCGCTGGTCTCGCATTCCTTGGATTTTTGCCCCGACTTATCGTGATAGACGACTTTTTTGAGTTCTTCACTGAAAGGTCAGTACCCTTTTCTAGATGCTCTTAGCCGCAGGTGCCTCCTGCAGACTAATATCAACCGTTTCCAAGAAATGCATTCGATATAGAATTTTCTTGCGGCTGAGGATTATAGAAAGTATTACCTTCCTTGCAACTAGCGATCATTACTGTTCCAAAGGACATCACGTTCGAGTTGAAGGCTAATACTGATCGGTCGGTGGTTTCAAGTGAAACCATCAGTTTTCAGACAGATCGTTTTGGGCCTTCAACACGATCGCGAGATCTGCACATGGTCCAAACATTGGCTTTGGCACATGACGCAGCGAACTTCGCATCGTAAGTTCCTTTTCCTTTCCAACCCTTTCCGCACTGATACTCTTGAATAGAATGTCACAACCCGAAAACAGTGGGTATTATTGGCTCCGAAGAAGGGGGTCCAAAATTGTTAAAGTGGCGTAACTTGGCCTTATCATGAGTTGTTGCCGTGTTGGAAGATTGTTTCCATTTGTCTTGCTCTTAAGAATCATTGTCGCACTTGACCTCGTAGTCTTTTGCATCTGCAACCTGGAAATGCATTATCAGCCTAAAGCATGACGAGATTAGCAACGGCCTTTTGAGTGGTGGGCTGTGCAGTGAGCTGCTGGCCCCTCACGCAGAGTGCGAGCTCTTAGTTTCGGACACAACGGTTGGAGACTCACCGCGGTCGATGTACATCTACTCAAGATGGCTGCCTCAGATTTTCATCATAAACGGTAGAGCGGATCGGGTGCAGGTGGACGGGAACTTTGCAAGTTATGAAGACTTCAGAAAGAGGAATTGTTGGCTTGAGTAGAGCACGTTCTGCTCCACTTGTCTTTGGTTCGGCGATCATCATAGAATTGTTTGACTGCTCATTTTATTGGGGGTCTTGCAGTAGATGAACTTTGGGTGCTCTGTTTTGTGGGAGTTGCATTGAATGTTTTCACAGGCCATCTCTTCTCAGCTGATGGACTTTTGTGGCTTACAAATTATGCGCTCATAGACCTCGGTCTTTACGCAATGCCCATCCAAGCCAACTTTCTGGCCTTAGAATTCTTTTTAAGTGAGGATGATTGTAATAGACAATGCCAAACATATCCTTAGATTCCCTTTCTTGAAAGTCTGCACTTTTCCAAATCCAAAAGCATGATGGAATACAAGGTTGTTTTCTAGATACAAATAATTTTACACAAAGTTCTTCAGGTTGATCTGCACAATCTTGTACTTTTGTTAAATGGTATACGCTAGCTAAGGCGCTTCCTGGTGCTACATCGTAGGCACATTGACATCTTAAGTAATTAAATCCATAAACATATAAAGCTACAGCTACGGAAGGCCAATCTTCTGGTCTTACTTCAATTGTTTCCACTCCTTGATAATCAAATCCTAAAGGTCTATGTGGTAACTTATGCGTTACAAGCCAAGCAGACAAACGTCCTTGCATTTGTGAAAAACTTGAAAAATACAGATTGGTCATTGCATACCTCCTGTTCCATTTTCTTCTGCATTGGTATATATCTTCTCGTATGATTGTGGTTCATTAATGAGTAAGGTATTTTCTGTAACAGCCTCAAAAGAGTTCTGCAGTATTTGTTCAAAAGGTGATTGGAGAGTGCTATTGAGGCCAATACTTGGAACTTTTCGAGTGATGTTTTGCTCATATTTACCAATATGTATCGCAGGTACTGGATTCAATCTATGCGTAAGGCTAAAACAACGATGCTTTTGATTTTGATTTAACTTATCTTGCCCAGTTTCCTGAGCGACTTTCTTTCTAAGCTTTATAATAGCGTCTACTATTGCTTCTGGTTTGGGTGGGCAACCTGGTAGATAGACATCTACAGGAATTAATTTGTCTACTCCCCTGACAGTGCTGTAAGAATCTGTGCTAAACATTCCACCTGTAAT
This sequence comes from Zygnema circumcarinatum, assembly GCA_037447605.1. NCBI lineage: Eukaryota > Viridiplantae > Streptophyta > Zygnematophyceae > Zygnematales > Zygnemataceae > Zygnema > Zygnema circumcarinatum. Next base: position 1,454,630 of record CM074814.1, read on the forward strand.
TGTGCAAGCGCCCATAGCAATTACATATTTGGGTTCTGGCATTTGTTCATACAATCTGACTAAAGAAGGCGCCATTTTCATAGTTACAGTGCCTGCGGTAATAATTAAATCCGCTTGTCGTGGACTAGATCTAGGCACTAATCCATATCTATCAAAAT
>CM074814.1:1458971-1537487 GCA_037447605.1 Zygnema circumcarinatum
TCAATTGAAGCACAATTTTGTACAATGAATCACTCATGGATTAATTATCTAATCCTTGAGAAACGTATTCTAACAATACTAAGTGGGGTGAAATTTTATATCAATAATATTTATAGAAAGGAATTTGACCAATAAATTTTGTATTTCGCTATATTTAACTCTTCTGCATATTGACAAATATGCAAAACTACAACGATTACCTAGGTAATACACAGCCAAAATTGATATAAAAATTGCACATAGCAGACAATTTTTTGTGAGTGTGAATGCTTTTCTTTAGGTTAGTTGAATTATAGCTTTCTTTGTATTACTTCTATAGTCAACAAAAGTTTCACTATATTAAAAAATCATTGCAAGTATCTAGCTATAATCTTGATAACCATTAGATTAAATTGAAAGTCAAAATCAGGATTGTTCTATTCCTAATACTTATATAGCTGGTCAACCCAAGTTATAAATTTTAGTCAAAGTATATAAAAATTTAAGTAGTTAACAGATAAATCACTAATATTGGGGTTGCAGTATTAATATACCAATAACCCAACCACAATATTAGTGACCTTAGTTTCAAGCCAATTACTAGCAATCAATGCAGCAAGGAATGTATGAATTGTTGACGCAATTAATAGTTCTTTAAGTACAAATATAAGCAAATCTAATACAGCAAGTATACGCTTGAAAATGCAGTTACTTAGTCACAACTTAAGCGCTCATTAAAGACTTTCAATAAACAATAAGATATCCATATATGCCTATGAATAAATTGTCCTATCGATGCATGTTGTTACAGTGTAAATAAAAATTCAATGTATTTTTTAAAAAACACAATTCCAAGTGTTGAGTTCCAACACAGAGTGATTGATTTCTTATAAAATAAACATATAAAATGCTTGCTCGAATCAAAGTGAAAGAATAGTTTTCAAACGCAAATTCAACTTCATGATAATCAAATCATTAGCATTCTAATTCTACATAACCTTAATAAGCATCTTGTAGTTCGTAAAAATCTGGAGTTATGTAGTCTTTACGCAATGGCCATCCAAGCCAACTTTCTGGCATTAGAATTCTTTTTAAGTGAGGATGATTGTTATAGACAATGCCAAACATATCATAAGATTCTCTTTCTTGAAAGTCTGCACTTTTCCAAATCCAAAAGCATGATGGAATACAAGGTTGTTTTCTAGATACAAATAATTCTTTTCGTTTTAGTTTCTCCACGCCTTAGTAATGTTTGCACTCTTGTGGAGGGGATGATGCAGCAATTGACGAGTCTACGTTTTCTTTGAAGACCCTGCATGGAGGAGACAGCAGAAAGGAAGACGAAGTCAGGTACAGCATCGTCCAGAAGACGCTTCAATTCGAGAATGAAATCATGAGATCATGAAGTGATTGGAGGCCTACTGTCCTGGCCCTTACTGTATACAAAAATAAAAGTGGGCTAAAGAATAAAAGGCAAACGGTGTACCATGCCGTGAAGCAGGGCAGGATTTCCTTCACTATATGGCGTAAGCACAGTCAGCGGGGTTGTAGCTGATGTGAGAGCAAGTAGATTCCTCCATGTAACTCTCCATCCTTTTGTATAACAATGGAGCTGAAGTGGCTTCACAATGTTCATCAAGCGTCGGACGTGTAGCCGTGGCCTGCTTTTCTTTTTAGTGCTGGGATTAAGCATTGTTCCAAAGCTGGGCAGCTAACCGACCAGTGATAGGGCTTACCTCCACCTCGAACATTAGTTAGTTGCTCGGTTTGCATCATTTTGGAGCTCTGACCAATTCCAATTGCTTTTGGTACAAAACTAACCTTGTCAATATGTGCATAAGAGGCAAGGCTTGGGCGTGCTTTGTCATATTTAGGGCTTCATTGTTTTGGACATGTTGTTGGCCTCATGCGATCAGTCATCTCCCCGTCGCACTCTGTGGAAGATTTCGAGTTCAGAACTTTCACGAATGTCGCCCTCACAGATGTCCTTTGCTCTTCTTAGTTTCAGTTCCAGTTTCAGTTTCATTGCAGGCCTTTCAAGGACAGATCATCCCACAGAGGTTCGCAGTTGCTGCAGTTGTTGTTGTCGCAGTTGCTGCAGCTGCCATCCATGCTCTCCCGCGGCCGTCATAGCTCAGGTGGCGAGAGAGCAGGGCGAGAGCGCGAGTCGGAGAGAAAGCGAGAGAGAGAAAGAGGTACCGGGAGGGAGGGAGGGAGGGAGGGAGGGAGGGAGGGAGGGAGGGAGGGCCGTCCATCTGACGGCTGGATGGGGCGGCATCCGACGGGGGAGCTGGTGATAAAACCCGCCCTTTTTTTTAAGGCAGAAATCCCATCTTATTTTTACAGAAATGTTGACATGGGGCAGTGGAGAAAGAGAGGGCAAGCAATCAAGCTTATCACAAAGCAATTGTGCGCGGTTTTTTAAGGCCAGCAGTACTGCCCCCCTGACATGCGTGTCGTGTTGCGGCACTGATGTTTCTGTGAAGCATAGATAGGTCCAATTAATGCTGGTTACCGAGGCAACCTATGAATTGCCATACTGCGACTCAGGATCAACTTCACAGTTTTCCTCAGCTTCACAGTTTTCAATAAGAGCAATGTGACATATGCGGCCATATAAATATTACGTATCACTCCTGTCTGTTTTATGGCTTGACCTACCTTGGTCAAAGACAGACATAATTCCAGGAATACACCTTAAACCTTAAAGCTTGGTCAAAAAGGAATATCGTACACCGTAAACTAGTACTAACATGTATAAAGCGCAACTTGACTGTCAACTTTCCTGTGTCTATATTGGAAAGCAATTATAGAGCGAAGGGTAGACGGCTGTCGCGGGTTGTGACATGATGCGGTTCCCTTCGGCCGCATTGCACACGTGCAGGACGAGGCCGACTGGCCAGAACACGACAGCTGTCGCTGCATACGCCACCGAGGCGAACACGAACCCGATCGGCTGCACACACAAAGGGACGGCAACTTCAGTTTAATGTTTCAATCATTTTTGAAAGCGCAAAGGGCTCGGCTCCAGTGGTGCGAAAAATATTCGAAAATACTCAATAGTGACGTAAGTGTGTGATCAGACAGCTTTAGAAGGTTCATCGCAGAGCATTCTGTACCATGAATACGTCAGCCAGAAGTCTGTTTTGAAAAAAGCAACGTTCTATTACAGACCTGAATACGTTAGCCACTGTGAAGAACTCTACAACCTGATGGCAAACACACGTCCTTGCTAGTAACTTTGCATGCAGTTCTATCTGTCGGAGTGCCTAGCGAGGGACCAGGCGCATTGCTAGTCCTAAACGTAGCTCATCAAGCAGCAGTTTAAAACTAGTTTGCAAGCATCTAAGCAAACTAGACCGATGGCTTCATTCCAGTCCGCCTCGGCATTTTACTCCGACATTTCCATGATTGCGAAGCTCAGTCTAACATTGAGCTTCTGTTTCCCTCAACTTACAACTGTCAAAATCATACTTTTGCTATCAGCTTTTTCGACCAGCATTCCCCAAGATTTCTGATTACAAGAACCACATGCACAGCTCCAGCCATACCTTCACAGTATTGGTGCCGCCCAGCTGATTCCCTGTGAACTGCGGGCAGAGCACAGGCCCCGCCAGGCCTCCCCCGCTCGCCAAAGGCCCTCCGGCAGCCGCCATTTCTCCTTACAAAAAAGACTTTTTCTGTCCTCACTTGTGGCGCTGACCTTTCCTTTTTAATACTATATGGCGACTTGCCAGCGAGCGCACCTCCTGCAACCCCGCCGCCTGCCGGCCCTTTCATTATATACTCCTGCAGCAGCCCTGATGACCGGCGGGCGCCCTCCAATGGCGGCTGCCGCGTGGGCCGTCCTGCACACGTGGCGAATTCCCATTGGGGGACGCTCGGCTGCAGTTCCAGCAGGCGGCGGCCGCCGGGGAGGAAGGCCACTTGGCGCCGAACGATCAGCCCACGTGGCAAGCTAAAAGGGCGGCGCGTGGCGGAGTGGCCAAGCTCCGTCTGTTTCAGTCCGCCACGTGTCGCTGTGATTAGTCGGGTCATCGTACGGATTTCCGTACGACCAGTTTCCTTGAAGAACAGGACGAGCCAGTTCGGGTAGCTATAGAACCGCTCAGTTCGACAAGGTCCAGTTTGAAACTGTGTCACTGAGAACATGCTGCTGTGCAGAAAGTGGGCCTCGTGCGCGGCTCGTCCTTTAAGAGGGGACAGTGGGTCAGCGCCGCCTCGCCTCGCCTCGCCTGCTATGAATGTATGTATGTATGTATGTATGTATGTATGTATGTATGTATGTATGTATGTATGTATGTACGCCGCACTTTCTCACATGCTCCAAAGCGAGTGAGCGTAAAAATTCCACCCTTCCACCTGACAATGTTGGAACTTACATTCACCGGTATAACCACCGGTTCATGTGGTTTCAAGCAGGCTGAGAATTACAGTCCCTTGTTCCCTGACAGTTTGGGAGCTTGCACTCAACTCGTGGTTTCAAGCAGGCTGAGAATTGAGGTGGACCAAGCAAGCAGCTCGACTGGAACACTGAGAAGATCACGAGCATCTCTAAAGTATATTCACATTGCAGCCTCTGACCACAATACATCCTGAATACCAATCGCACCCGCAAAGGCGCGTTCCAAAATAGAAATGATAAGTTCCTTCGGCCAAACGAAGGCGAGGGCATTCTGCCCCAACAATTCTTTCGTGCAACTTTAAACTTGTTTGCAAGTTTGATGCTGCATAATTGAAGTCACATTCAGAATTGCTCATGTGCTCGAAGTGGGGTCCGAGTGGTTCCAATAGAGAACCGACCCCTTCCCGACCGGCCCGGACTCATAGCTGCGCGCTTTGAAGCCGCCGTATTCCCCATCGGCATATGCCACGCACAGGTCCAACATCTGCCGGAACACCTCACGATCCTTGTAGAATGCCTGGCTGCGAAACTCCTCTAAATCCATCCACTGCAGGTCCAACCCATGAATTCAAAAAAATCACTTCAATCACTTCACTTCGTATAAAGAAAAGGCAAGCATCCTGTCGCCTTCTTTAGGAAGACAGTGTACAAAAGCGCGTTCACATCCATGAATTGGAGATACTGTCAACCAAAGAATGTGAGCTACAGCAAGAGTTCGACCAACCTTGGCGTCTTCAATCTCCGCCTCCTGCTTTGTAATGTCTGACGAGAGGGGCCGAAGTGCGCAAACGAAGAAAAGATCGGATTTTCCAAAAGCAATTTGATGAGCTTGCCTGCAGCCCTCAGAACCGAGTTGCACTCTGAGCCTGTTTCCCCCTCATCTCACCGCATGTCCCTGTCTGTGGAACACACCAATCTGCCGCGAAAATTTACGAGGTTCGTTCTCCTGCTCTCATATCTGATTAGAGCATTCTCTGACAGAAAGCTACGCGATACTTCATTGGGCCTTGACTCAGATGCTGAGTCTGTACCTGAAGGTCAAAACTGTCAAAAACTCCGTATCCACCTGTCCACACCCCACCTCTCCTAATGAATCTACAAATACAAAAACGAGCAACCTACTTCACCAAAGCAGATGACAAACATTCGTCATGGAGATTGCCCTCTGCAAGCACTTTCAAGATAATTGAAGGGCTGAGAATGCAACATGCTGTTTCGGCAACAGAATCTTGAATGAGAACCTGAACGGGAAAGAGCCCCCAATGTAACCACTTCTGCAATTCCTGCAATCACGCAGGAAAGCGAAAATGAGCAGACGCTTACCCCTGTTTCCTCTTTCACTTCCCGCACAGCGCCATCACAAATATCCTCCGCCTGCGGGCCGGAAAGTATGACAAAGGTCAGGTGTAGAAAACAAACTGCTAATTATAAAGACTAACTAATGACTATGGCAATTCTCTGCCTTTCATCTTACGTCTGCATGGACTGATGTGGCAATCTCCACAGCAGATACAAGCTGTAAGCGTCCGCCTCTCACAAGTCAATGAACTGCAGAGTGGCGCAACACAGATGGGGCGAGTGAGGTCTCTCCCTACCTCATTAACAAGTCCAGTTGGCATTTTCCACACTCCCATTCCGCGCAGAGGTCCATTCTTTTCCTGGATTGCCAGCACCTGAGAGCCCTCAACCGTTTCAGTGCAACTTTCGAAAGGACTTCACATGATTTAGTTCGATTAAAAGAACAGCATTCAAAGAGAAAAGAAGCCGTAAAGCAATGAAGGTATAAGTGAAATAAAGAGGCTGGCCCAAATCCTCACTCATCACGAATCATTGTTATCCAGTTCTAACCTACTGTACCATGCCTGAAAAGGTAGACGTGATTGGTTATGTGCTGTTTTACGATGGACGTTACAACTCAAGAGTCTCACTCTCACTGATATCGCGTCTAGGATAGGCAGAAGGAGAGATTCGTGATAGAGTGTAACTGTGCACCACTCCCTCGCTGCATATAACAAATTAGGTGCGAAACCCACTCAGTAAATACCCCGGATTCTTACCTGCCTCTTTTCGTTCATAACGAATGCTCCAATGCCGACCTGGTGTGAAGCATTTGGAGGAAGTGTTGAAGGAGTTGATGGCAGCCAGCGAGTAAGCATAACGTGGTTCGGCTCTGCATGGTGGTAAATGAAGCCTGCCTATCTTGCAACAAGTAACTCCGTGTCAGTAGTGCCACCAGAGATGGTGTCAAGGGCGGGTTTCGCATCGAAAAGCATCACTAGAAAATATTGGGAGAAAGACAAGAGGAAAAACGAACAAGAGTATTTTCATCAAGAGTTGAGCCCCTGAGGACTTTTGGAGCAATCTTTGATTCTCCGGGTTAATCCATTGAACAATAGTGGTAACGCGCTTTTCCTCGTTTGTAGCTTTTGTCTTCAAACTGCTAAAGACTCCTCTGTGCACATTCAGTGAAATTACCTCGATCGCAATGGGTACTAGCTTTGCATGAGCCAATGGAAGTTGTAGCCACACTCCCTTTTTCCCCTGCAACGCATAAATGCTGCAATTCAAGACTTTGCTAATCATTTGGACGCTAAGAGCCTAAAGCACGAATGGAGAAAAGGGTACACACAATTACCCAACGCCCAGCTCCCCAGACCCACCCTCTTTCCCCCTCCCCGCAAAACTCTTGCTTCTATCCCCTTGAATATAACTGGATAGTCTTCCAACCTTTTAGCCTTTCCGATCTCTGCGTCAAAAAACGCCTATGGAAACATCTAACGTTCAGCAAGAGCTAAGGCCGAGGCTGTTGGCTGCTTATGACAAGAAACGATGACAGGCAGGAGTTGGGCTGCACAAGGTTCAGATATGGCAGTACTAATCCAGTAAAATGTAATCAAGCTTCAATAGTTTAGGGTACCGCAGGATGTACCAGCGTCTGCCAAGCCTCCAAGGATGAATGGAGCTGTTGCCGGAACTCCCTCTCATCCAGCGGAATAGAAGAAGGGTTCACAATAATTCCGTCATATCGATCCTCTCTACCAATAAGTACCGCACCAGCTTGCACTTTGGAAAGCAGAGCATCATGTTGCACTTGAGGAAAACAGAAGGAGAGTTATAAACAAGGAGTTCAGCTGCAACTTCTGCTGGTTGAACAAATAGCTATAATACGAGATACATGGATGTACAGTGAATACGTCATTGGAAAGGTAAATGACGACGGATCTTGAGAGTGTATGTGAATGATTTCGGGAGAAATTTGAATTCTACAGGCATTCTCCGTTTCTCAGTACTCGTCCCTGCACACGCTACTAACGTCAACTTAGCCTATCCAATAAATTGGCGTAACATACTCCAAGACACCCCGCAGCAAAGTTAGTCGTCCAGTTAACTAGTGCACTTAGCTGAGTCTACTAATCAATCAGATTGCAGATAGTTTTCCAATACACTGAACAGGCTAATACCTGAAGTGCTCACTGAATCGTCCGGTGGCAATTGTGCAATCCCTGTGGCCTCCTCAGGAGCCGAAAGATCATCGGCGTCGGGCATGAGATTAGAAGATATAGCTCTTGATCTGGGAGGTTTAGAGTGAAGGGAGGAACACCAAAAAGGAAGTTCAAACAGTCTGGACGCCTCAAAGACGGGGGTGTTGAGCAAGGCCGCTGGAGCAACGCCAGAGTGATGCACAAGCAGCTGTTTGCAAGAAGGCTGGAGCTGGCAACGAAGCCCTCCGTACCCAAGCGGGAGAAAATCTGTGCTAGCGAAATAAGTTATCCTGATGCGAAGTCGCTGCAGCTGCATGGAATAAAGACTCCAGCAGCTTCATGCGTCGAGCACACGGCGTGGCGGCATCCTGCCGCAATGCGTTAGTGCAGCGACTCGTTGCAGTCCAATTGCCCTTCACAGAAAGCGCGCCAACAGGTCCGTAGGCTCTCATCAGAAGGGGAAAGCGACGCCTCCCACACAGAGGAGCCCTTTGCGACATTCGCAACCCTAATTTTGGGTATGGTGAGCTCGAGGTAGAGCATTCAGAGGGAGTAAGTAGTAATCTCAGCGGAGGAGCCGCGCGGGAGGACGGCGATTCGTTCTCAGATAAAAGGGAGGAAGAAGGAAAAGGAGCAGATTTCCTGGTCACAGGAAGAGCTGCTTCTCGTCTCTGTTTTTCTGGCAAAGGGTCCTGAGCTTGCTCTTGGATTTTTTCTTCAGCTCCTGTTCACATCACTGAAGGCGACGGCTAATGCGGCCATCAGCAGCTTCAAAGTCGGCCACCCAGGTCTCTTTGCTCACAATGTTTGCCAAAGAAGCTTTCAGCCTTTTGTGGCTGCGCAACTTTCGAGAGCCCTCAACACGGCTTGCAAGGCGGCCTCCAGCTAAGAGCTCTTTAAGCCCTAGAGGTAAACAGGACCTCTCTGGTTCTTCCAATTTTCCTTCGCCTGTATCCGGTTCAGGCGCAAGCTTAGACACCGGATTCTCGTGGCTGCCTGGACGGTTTCTGCTCCCTCGAGGCCTGAGTGGTCCATTGCTTGACAGGAATGCCACTCCTTCTGTTGCTCCCGCGAAAAGCAGCCGCAAGGGTTCAAAGCCTGTTGGAGGTATCAGGACTACAGTGGCTCAGGCTGGTCAGGAGGAAGCAGTTGTTAGCCAGGAGAAGAGGAACGTATTGTCTAAAAGTGTTTGGCCAGAGGACGTCGAAAAAATCACTAAGAATTTAGAAGAAAAGTTCCCGAATAAAGAAGTGGGAAGCGCTGCTGTGGGAAACATCAGAGCAATGCTGCAACTTGGAGCGAAACGAGCTCAAATTCTGCGACTGTTTTCTGCCGGCGACACTTTCTATGATAAAGAGCATAGCAGTGCCCTGCTTTCAAAATCAGAAATTCTAAGCAAGTTTGGATTGCAATCCAGCGTGCTGTTCAAGGCTCTCTCGAAAACTTCTGACTGGCTGGCCACTCCGGATGTTGAAATGGCTCAAAATTTGGAATATCTGGACAAAGGCTTGGGTGTGAACAATCTGGGAAAGCTGGTCAGCGTTAATCCTCATGCATTGAGCCTTCCACTCGATGCAATTAAAGAGGCCGTAGGATATCTTCACGAATTGCAGATAGCTGATGCTGGGGCTGCAATTGGACGTAGTCCAGTCCTGCTGGGCAAGGGGAAAGGAGATCTCGAGTCAAGAATAAGTAATTTAGAAACTGTTTTGCAGCGGAAAGGAAGTGAAATTTGGATGCTCATTGCGAAGCAACCAGCGCTACTTTCACGAAGCTCAGATACAATCTCGGAGTCTCACAATGGTCTGGTGGACACCTTTGGGAAAGATTCTGCCAGTAGACTTATAGCGAGTCAACCTCAGCTTCTTGGTATGGAGTGGGCACAACTCAGGGTCCCACTCGAAGGTTTGATTTCGCTTTTTACAAAGGACGTAGCAGTGCAGATGGTGATCACATGCCCTCTCTTGGTGAGCAGAAAGTGGAAGGGCACCCAGGAGAAATTTACATTCCTTCGAGAAACGATGGGGCGCAGCGTGGAGGAAATTCTAGAATGGCCCACAGCATTAACTTCAAGTTTCGATGGCCGCTTGCAACCTCGCTATGAAGCTCTCCAGAAACAAGGAGTTGAAAAAGACTTCAGTCTGCGCAGCATGTTTGGTTGCGATGATGCCACGTTCAAACGGAGATTCAATGTCGAGCTTCTCAAAAAAAAGAGGTAAAAATTTCGACCCTTTATTTTGCAGTCCTCGCCATATCTCAACAACTGGACGAGCACCTGATGCTGTTATTGCAGCTTTTTCCCCTCGTTTCTTCTTGTCTAATGATCGCTGTGTCTCATGTCGAATTGCCCCGATGTCCCTCCTTGTAGGCAATGCACGGATGCCACACTCTTGTTCGGAATTTACTTTTTTGTAAATTCTATAGTGCGTGAACTCAAAGACGGCTGACCCGAGTGGATGCGCGAGATGTTGATGATTATGGCTGGCTACAACATATCAGAAAGTCATTGGACACGGTTGCAATTGACTATGCACTGAATCATGGAGGAACGCGCTGACGAAAGGCCCTTTTTTTGTGCAGGAGTTCTTCAAAGAAGCCAACCTCTGATTCTGAGGTCTGATCATTTGGCTCCTCTCAAGGAAGTAAGTTGGCACTCCCTCGGTGGCTTGCGCTTCTTTAGCTTTCGGATCTGCTGCCAGGGCTTGTCTTTGCCTGTGAGGAATGCACGCTGTGCATTCTCGCTATGCTCCAGTTAACTCTGCTCCAGTTAACTCTGCTCCAAGCAGGTGGCTAGAAACTTTAGAAGCATCATGTGGAGCAAAGAAACAGTCTCGTCTCAATTCTCTGTATTTCCATGGTCAAGATGGCCGATGAAACCCATAAGAGAAACGGGATGCCATGTGGGATGCATCATGGAGCCGATCTATTTTACTTGCTCATTCATGGGGGGGATATGAAACAGGCCCTTCCTACAGCACAGCCGCATATTGTTACTGTGCTCTGGACACGTGTGATTGACGAGCACATTGCTCTGGAACGAGGTTGGACTCGTTGCTAGGATTTGTTCACGCCTTCTTGAAGGAACTGCTGAATAGGTGTGACTGACTCGTGTACACAGCGTAGACAGCGTATACAGCGTAGACAGCGTGACAGCCACCATAGATTTGACGATGCGTGCACTGCCTTTACCTGTAGGATAGGCAGGTGACCAGGACTCCAAGCGGCAGCTAGAAACTTGCAAATGTTGGCAACATGAGCGTGCGCTTTACCTTCACCCACCAGTGAATGAGTCACACATGGCGATGGTTGAGACGACTTTGTGAGACAAATGATGACTATATGCGGCATAACCAGTGATAGGTTAAATTGACAACGAGCAGAACGCATGTGCAATGTACATAACACAAGCAGCAATTGGTTCCAGTTGGTAGATGAAGAATGTTGAAGATGTCTAAAAATTCAAAGTATCGAGGCTTTGAAGGAAACGGCTTACAATTGGACTTCTCATAAGAGTTTATTTCTGGCGCTTGGCCAAAACCACTTCGACGTCGCTCAACCGACAACCGCCAGCTTCCGGGCGCAAGGACATCTCACAGTCTTCAAAATAGTTTTCCTAACGAACACACCCAACCAGGAGAATGTTGAGGGTCGTGTTTCGGATACGAAGGAGAGGAGTTTGACAGAGGCGCAGGAATGCTTCCAGCCGCACCATTTTCAGAGAATTGATGCAGCTTCTGGTATCGTATTTCATTTCCAAATTAGCGTATCTAAACGGCTGGTTACACGTGATTCTGCACCACCATGTACAGAGGGTAGGTACCTGAATTTTTCCCAAGTTGTACTGATGAACTAGGGTGAGTAATGCCATGAAGCATCTCTGGGGTTTTGCGTGCGTTCCGGGATCCTCAATGCCTGAAACTAGAAAATATGAAATCGGGAGGGCAGGACAGATTAGTTGACTGCCTTCTGAAATGTAGTTTCAGGCAGTCTGCTGTTAACACAGTACTTAGCAAAGTTAAAACTGTCAACGGTCAAATTCACTCTCATCAAACACATGCAAGGAATTTCGTTTCTCAAAGGATGTGGGAGGGGAGTTTTGGAGGAGGGGAGGGAGCAGAGACGGGTAGAGGAAAGGGAGGGGGGGGAGAGATGGGGGAGTGAAAGGGTGAGGGAGAGGAAAAGGGAGAGGGAGAGAAGGACGTGGACAGGAGGGAAGTGAGGGTAGGCGGAGAGAGAGGAGGCAAGACCGATTGGTGGGCAGAAAACGGAAGGAAGCGGCGTTTGGTGGCAGTGAGTGAATTTGGGCGAGTGCGAGCGGCATTAGGAAAGGGAGAGATTCACTGTCTGCTACCCAGAACGTGAAACCAGCTGAGAGGGACATAACTGCAGTGCCTCACTATAGAATTGAACCGAGTGTGCAGGAAAGTATTCTTACATGTAGTTGATAAGTGATCGACTATTGTTTTTAACGATGTTGTCATCTCTCTTTGCTCTTCATATCGCCTCTTTAAAAACAAAGAGAGGTGTTTCAGCATTGACGCCACGCCACGCTTTCGCCCATCGCATGAGAGCAAACCCCACCCAGCTCTCGTTAGACAGCGGATGAGTGAAGTGCAGGTAAAGTGAAGTAGTCGGAGTTCGTGAGAAAGAAAAAGGAAAAGGACGAGAGCACGAAAAAGGGGAAGGCAGAAGTGGGGGAGGGGAAACGGCAAACGGAGAGGGGGGAGAGAGAGGTGGAGAAGGACAAAGAAGGAAGGAGATGGCAGTAGGAACGACGAGGGAGGGGCGGAAAAGTAGAGGGTAACGCATTAAGAAGCCAGTCATGATCTCTGAAGTAGACATTTTTCAAACAGTAATTCGCAGTATTCAGTTGAACAGTGTATTCTGTTAGATGAATTATATGCTTTTAAACTCAAAGTCGATCATTCGATATTTCCTTTATATTAGGTTTGGCTGATGACCTGGGTCAATCACCCTTACCGCTTTATGGTAGTAACAGAGCAGTAGATAATAGATGTACCACATAAATAGTTCACGTCAAGTTTTACATTTCTGGTGAACCTAAACTGAAACACTAGAGTTCGTTTTGTTGGTGAAGGCGGATTGGTCCACAAGGGTTTCTTCATCATGTCAGGCAGCCAGAATGCAGCGCGCTAGGGCATGCATATTGAAAATGTTCAAACCTAGTTGTTTCTGAGAAGATTTGTTACCTGTTGCGAGCGCTCTGCATATGCCGCTGCCGTGATCAGATCATCCAATCTATACCTCTTCCGAACACTTGATGGCAATGTCACACTTGTCCCCTTCGATGTGGGTGTCTGTTCAACCTCTCGTTCAGACTCAGTATCGCTTGGAAGGTCAGTTTGGGGCTCTTGATTACTGTTTTCTTGAGGTGATGGGATACATGCTGCATGTTCATGCAGGTGGTCGTCCCTCATTCGGGCCATGCTTGGCACCCATGAAGTTTCGGAATCTTCTGAACACTCGTCAGTATCACTAAATACCGCAGTGAATGATTCGCCTCCTTCTGCTTGTGCTTCATCCCTGAGGTCCCTCACAGTACGTTCAGTTGTATGGCAGGGAGTTGCTTTTCTCTGAGATCCTAAAAGGGATGCCGAGTCATTAGAGCGATGCTCAAACTCAATAGGCAGTTGACTTTGCCATGCGTAATTATCCCAGTGCCCGTTGTCTGATCCATATTGCGTCTCCAATGGTGGAGAAAAGTTCGGTCCAAAAGAGGTTTGTGTATGAATCAGACCCCTGTCGATCAACTGCTGGGAAACGTCTGCTAAATCTCGCTCATCTTCATCCAAAGTTCCATAATTCATGGAGTCTTCCAGGGTATCCAGCGTCCAATTCATCTGCCTTTCGTATAAAACTGGAGATTCATTCTCTGCTGTACTTATGTTGTTACAATTGCGCGGATATTCTCTCGGGCTCATACCATAGTCAGTTTGCAAATCCTCTAAGTAATGGGACTCGGTAGTGTCTTCCTCCCACATGCGACCAAGTTCTGATTTCCCGCCAGGCGACATTGGCGGCGAAAAAGTGGACCAATGTCGACGTGCATCTTCCTGCGAGCTGATGTGATCTCGGTCGTAATTCGAATAAGCATGACAGTAAGAACTTGATGAAAAAGTTGTCAGAGTTTCCGAAGGGCTGACAAATGGTGAGGCTCGAGGGTCTGGAGAGTCCTGCTTTTGCCCTGGAAGGAAAAAAATCACAAAGTACACTATTGATTCCTTTCTTGCAATGATGGAGCTATACAAATGTAAGACCTGCCGAACAGTTTGACTAAGTAACGAGCAACGCTAGTGTACAGTCTTCAACCGAACACACCGAGAAGTGGCTCATACGTTGTAGAGAGAGCTGCACTCTCCTCAAATCTAACCTTGCCAGTGACACTCCTGAAACCACGACAAGAATTGAAAATCGAAGTGAAAGCGAATGGCACCCACATATTACCTGGAAATGGTTCTGATGCACAGCCTTCAGCATGATCAACATATTGTCCCAAGTCAGCGCTTGATTCCGAAAGAAACTCACTCGGAATCTGCAAGATCAGAAGAGACGATTAAGAATCATCTTCAGGAGGACATGTCGGTTGGGATGATTCAAATAGCTTCCGAAAGATTTTGGAACTTGAAGGAACATAAAGAACACCGTTGGTTGAGATAATTCGTGCCTACATCAAAAATATCTCGATGTAGCTGATGCAGATGTTCGAGGAGGTCAAAATCACCTAAAGCCAGAGAAAGGAAGATGGTGAAGAAACGAGACTACAAATAGAGTCCTAATTGGTTTGGTAGACATAGTGTGATGTAGATAATGAGAAAAGCAATCGATCGAGGGGGCGAGATCACATATGTACACGTTTAGAAGTGTGAAACTTCGTATTACAAGCAATGGTGATGGGTTCGTCCGCTCACAAGATGATAAAGCCGTCCGCATGAGCCCAATCCCTACAACGCTCGGTGGCAGGTAGTCTCCTTCTCCTGCCAGTCCTGCGATGTTGGGGGGAGGTCGCAACAGCTGCTCCGCATCACGAACAAACCTGCAATCACAAAGTCAAAGCAAATTCAGGGGACTGTTTAGATCAAAGTCACGTGGACGCGACGAGGATAAAGCGAAGGCAAATAATATGGCAATGAAATGAGCAAAGAAGCAGCAAAAGGAAAGGAAAATCTCCTCGTTCTAGATTGTTTAGGATAGGCGGGAAGCCTTCATCATGTTGGTGATCCAACCCATGAAAAAAATCGACATGCGCAATCGTTACAGTGAAATGAAACCTTTGAAGAAGGATAAAGTGAGCAGTTGTCGCTCCTTGGATTGACAAGCATACCCTGCTGTTGCTCTCTAAGAACCTTCAATATATGGCTAGAATGAAGGAAAAAGGAGGTCCCCATACCTGAATGTTCGCCTGTTTATCTCTCTCAAAGCCACAGGGTGAAACCTCTGAACGTCCTCCTCACTGAAACATATTTTTCCCAGTGGAGCCATCTGCGCTCACGGTCCTCGCCCTGAGAAATCAGTTACCATGGGTAAACTCATGTGCCCCACCTAGTTCCAATATAGACAAGAGGACCAGCAGAAGAATCACAAAGGACTCACACTGTCTGCTGTATCACGAGCCCGAGCGACCTTCAGTCTTATTTTTTTATGTTTCTTTTCACCGTGGCTGTCCAGTGTTTGGTCCTCCTGCTTTTCTAGATCCGTGTCATCACTGATGTCTTCTATTGGGTCCAATTTGTCCTTCAGTCCTCTCATGGACGAATGATGGACCATATGATCCCAGGTTTCGTCAATTGGATCGATCATATCACTGTGAGCAACAGGCGATTTGTCTTTTGCTTGAAGAGAAGGTGGCGCTGTTGTTTGCAATAGTGGAAGTGAAGAGCGAGGATGACAAGACAGCAGAGTTTCCGCTGAAGCATTCCTTCCTGGTCCTGTATAAGTACGGGCCTCAAGAGGGCCCAGATTGCGATTCATTGCCGTTTCTGTACTTATCGAGAAGCCACACTTTGTAGAGCAAATGGTCGTGGTTGATATTGTTTCTTGGTCAGTTTGTATATTATCCTCGTCGCACGACATGGTTTCGGCGGCTGGTTGCACCTGTGCAAGGAAAGATTCTTGTTTTTGTAGGGATTCATGGAGATACTTCATTGTCGTTAGTCTAAACTACATTCATTGGCTCTAGCTTTAGCCAAAAAGATATGACAACCGGCATTCCTCTGTTTCATCATCCACTGTAAAGCTACACCGGAAAAGCGAGCAGCAGGAGCATTGTTAAAACCTACTTCGGTTCGGAGATGCCCGCCAGTAACGAGCTCTTCTAGTTCTTTGAAGCCTCGAGAATCAAAGATGGATACTTCAGCCTGTTGTACACGATTCGAATTGCCGCTGTTCGGCTTCGGAATCGTCACTTCAGCTTCGATGGTATCGCCCTCAAGTGTGAGTTCCTTGGTGATCGGCAAGATGCTATGCTTAAATGGACTCAAGTCAAATTTTTGCAAGTTATCGATTTTATCGTCTGTGATGAGGGAAGTAGATCCCTCGAGATGAAGTCTTCCACATGAACTCAAAACATAAAACATATCGAAATATGTCAATTTAACGTTTGGTTTCCCTGCCAGTGAAATTCCTTTCGCTTCAATGAAAGTGTCAAAACGAAAAGCAGTAAAAGATAATATGGCGACTACTGGCTCTGCAGTCAACCACGTTAGCTTTTCTGTTTGAAGATACGTTTTTGGTTTACCTTTCAATGAGGCTGTCCAATGCCGTGGTTACTTCCTTATCAAGATCAAAACACAGGGCACTCTTGGGAAGGAAAATATTTGAATGGCGATGTACAAATTCTTCCTACACCGCCTCACAAAAGCCAAGAAAAGTTAACGGAATAAGGCCCTTAGCTGACTGCCGTGCCGTGCAGTATTTTAATAGGACTTATCACAAAAACATTATATTGGATGCAAACTTCACTAAACCAGGTCCCCATGCTTACCAGTTTGTCAGCTAAAGGTGCAAATCGCATCGAAGTTCTACCAATTTGTTTGGTGGTTCCATTCTGATGAAATGACAGCTTGCCATACGTAGAGGTAGGATCCCCAGAACTTCTCGTTAATGTTCCAACATCCATCCCGAGATTGCTTATCAAGGACACAGCCGATTCATAGTCATCCTGACATAAAAAGGCATCGTCTACAACAGTCCCTGCGCCAGACTTATATTCATGTAAGCATTCACACTATTCACAGGTTGATGTTAGCAGAGACTAACAAGGGAACTCCTCAGGCGATGTCAGAAAAACATCACACGCTGAATGGTTTTGAAGGTTACGGGCTTGCGATGAAACTTACCAGAGGGATAACTGGTCTCGCTCGTGGACTTTCGGTCCTCCTTGCAGAGTTTTTTCTGCAGGCCCTTGTGATGCTTGATAGCATCGGTTGTTGATTTCACCAAATTTTCTGCACTTCTTCCGTCAGGACGAAAACTTGCGGCTGGTTTCAGTAGATATAATAGTACACAATAAGCCTATTCACGACAAGCACTTAATGATGAAATAACTTTGAAAAAAAATACTCAGAATACTCATGTGGGAACATGCCGGCGGAAAAACTGACGTGTATAGACACACCTTTCATGGATCGAATCAACTGCAACCCAAACCTCACAAAGAAATCCTTAAGGGGGGTAGAGAATAAACGAAGGTGATAGTCGCTTCTTCTACTTTCGTGCTTTTTATAATAGTTTATAAAAAAGCCCGTAAATGTGGTCCGTGTGTAAGTGACAATCATAGCTATCAGCAAACTCATTCAAAGTGCAGGCTAAGTTCAGAAGCAACATGTGCCGGACACAGAAATAATCTTTAGTTCGTCTGCTACATAACAAGTTGAAGGTAGAAAAATATAAATCCACATATCACGACGAAGAGTGTATTTCTGGGAGCGATAGCCAACCTCCACTCGAATATGTACGTTAGTTGAGGCCGCATTGACGTCTTCTTTCGTTGCCGCTGCAGGTGGTTTGTCATCTCCTTCCTGTTCAGAAAATGCAACCAAGCACCAGAGTGTCAATCAAAGTTTTGGTTTCATGATGAGAAACTCTAGTCCAGGTCCTCCAACATTTGAAGGGCAGATTTGCAGGACAGAAATTTCAATGAAATTCCCGCTTCCAACAGCCGCCATCACCTTATGCTTACAGGTTGTAACTGAATCAAACCTACCATAAACGGTGACAAGGCTGCCGCGATGTATTTTACTTCGAAAGGGTTTTTCTTATGCCTCCTGTGTTCAACATCATCTGCCAAAGCAAGGACCGAGACAGCCATGCCTCTCTCATATTCATCCATCCGCTTCCCTTTCCCTCTTCCTGTCTTCATCGCACTCAAGCTTTTTTTTTCTAAAAAGCCTCTTGAGCGGCTGCCACGTTTGGAGATGCTGAAACAAATCCCAGCAGGCAGTCTGCACGCAAGGCGAGGCCTGCAGCAGGACTCGACTCAGGCCGCCGGCCCCTGCCAGCGCATGCACTCAACAGCAGGTACCGTGCGGCCCACTGAGGGCTTCCTCTTCGCTGCAAGAGGTCTTTCCAATGTTCCTGACAGGCCCTCTACGGTGGAGGTCGCTTTTGAAATATATAGTGCTCAAAGACATGGACAGCTCCTATATGGAACAGTGGGTTACTTTGCTACCTGAAAAAAAGCCCATGGCCGGTGGAAAACTAAAAGGAAGTGAACAACGACGTGAGGAAAGGAAGTTGTTGTCAATGTTTGCTCTGGACTGCCGCTGGAGAGGGCGTGGAATAACATGGTGGCCATGGCGGAAGGGAAACAAGGGTGCTTGTTGTGCATGGCGTACACTTGTGTTGGGACTTAGGTCCGTACAGTGTTGTCCCATGGTGCGACCACAAGTTCCCATAGTGCGACCAAAGTTCCCTTAGTGCGACCAAGATGTCCCATAGTGCGATCAGAATATCCCATACTGCGACAAAACTGTCCCATAGTGCGACGTGCGTGCGACGAGTCGACGCCGGCGAGAATCGATGCATGCGAACAAAATTCGTTCCCACCCACAGAGAAATGGTCCCGAGTGCGAGGACGTGCGGAGGGACCGGGAGGGAAGGGAGGGAAGGGGAGGCGGGGCGGCTGCAAGGGGCTGCATGGCGAGCAAGCGCGACCTCGATCGTGTGACAAGCTATCACGTTGTGTGTTGGCAGAGACAGGGCTGCGAGGGAGAAAGGCAAGGCTCATCGAATGGGAGCTTACGATTCAGGAATTGGTTTCTTAAGGTTTTTTCTTGGAGAGACAGAGTTACAGAGTAGAGGAGACAAGAGATATGCTCTGTAATCCTGACATTAAGAGTGGCACTACATATTGGGTGGGTTCCGGGTGGTAATTCACTGAGAAAATATAAAAACGTTGAGGTTGAGGCTTTCCCCTGGGAAGAGTTGGTCCATATTGTGTGAGATTTATATGTGCTTGTGTCGAGTGCCGCAAGCTTGTGCGAGATCCGAAGAAGTAGGTCCTAAAATAAGTGCTGGTTTCCCTGTCTGGCGCAGCCACTCACGCTGCGTTGATGCCAGTGCTTGCGATAGTGTCGTTGGCGAGGGCAAGAAGAGTATTAAGTAAGTATTACGAAGAGTATTAAGTAAGTATTTGGTCTTTTTGATGGATTCTTATTGGTATTATGCTGCGTGGGATTCAGGATGAACATTTACTTCCGAACGTCGCGCAAAAGTACTGGTTTTTTGGCTTTTATGATTGTAATGCTAAGGAACGCAGGCTGGCTAATGCAAGAGTACCCTGTTGCACATGTTTTGAGTTGCCTTTATATGTTTTAGCGAAGGGTTCAGCGATGTCGGATTCGTCGCATGCACATGGTCCAAAATCGACGAGGCTGAGTGAACTCTAGTGGCCGGGGCTGCACTTAAGCATTGTCGTAACGAGCAGTTCAGTCCGCAGTCTCTAACTGAGCATGCCCTGTTGCATTTCCATTGCATTCCAGGTTGAGGAGGTCTACGGCGGAACGACCGAATTCCCTGACTGACTCTTTTCAAAAGCGGGGGGGGCTTGACGAAGTCAGTAAGGTAAAGGCTGTTCATCTTTTTATGATTCATCGTGAAGTAAAAAATGCCTACACTTCTATTAACTGTTTCTTTAGCGCTGTACCTATGTTGATCCTTTACTGCGGATGCTTTTGACCCTGAATGCAGACTCTGAAGAATCCATAAGACCAAGCGAAGCAATCTGGCCCGGAAAAGTTGAGATCGTATCAGGAAACTATTGAAAATTTGCAAAAACAAGCCAAAGGCGCTGCTTCTGGTGCAAGCGGCAGCCTGCAAGACACGATTGAGGAATATCAAGAGTACATCCAAGATCTGTGAAACAAGCTCAAGGAGAGCGGCTTAGAGACTCTGCACAATCTCCAGCGGCAGGGAAGCGATGGTTATGAGCAAGGGAAACAACGCGCATCGGAAGTAGGCCAAACGGTGAGGATAATGTGGATGAATATGGAGAAACTTTGTCAAGAGCTGCGGGAAAAGGTGAAGAACGTGTCCAGCAGTATTCTGAAGGCGCAAGAAATAAGGCGCATGAAAATAAGGATGTTGCAACGGAGCAGGGTCAGCGAGGATACGACGCTGCTGCCGAGTATGTTCAACCAGCTTAAGGTCTAGCCGATAAGCTTTCTCAGCAGGGTGGTGATAGCGCAGAAGGAGTGGGCAGCCAGGTATACGGAGCTGGAAAGGACAGTCTCGACAGAGCTTCGGAGTATGTGAAGGGGAGTCAAGATTCTTCCGAGGTGTTTGAAATTGCAAACGATAAAGTGTCTGCAGCATCTGCGTCAGTGCAAGTCAGTGCCAAGAGCGTACGAGACACTTACCATGAGAAACTACAGGGAACTAAAGACGATGCAAAGAAATATGCCAATGATGCATGTGGCGCAGCAAAAGATTACGTCGAGGGCTCTCAGGATCAGGCCCGGAGTATGCTGCGTCTGCGAAGGTAGCTTTTGAGTGATTTGCTGCGTTAGCTATGCCTAGCTGTTCTACAGTCTAGCGAGTTGACTTTGGCTTCCTGTGGGATGGGAATGTTGCAGAGGGGAATATATGACTAGAGTTAACCAGATAGAGCAGAGAGCAGAGAGAGGCAGAGAGAAAGACAGGGAATAATTCATTCCTTCATCTGATACCATGTGTTTGAAAACCAATCATTGGCAGGCACATTGCATGAGCTGAAACGAGGGCTCGGTCACAGGCAATACACGCGCGGTAGGAATGCGAGTATCGAGTTTTCGATGAATAGGGCATGTCAAACTTATTAAAATCGAACGATACGGCGTTCTTAAGTATTACTAAAGATTGTTTATACGAGGTATACTTTTACAGGCGTATTGCTATGTCCCCGGCGTATTCGTTTTGGTAGCAGATTGATGGCAGCTGTTTTTTCAGTAGCACTGCGATTTTCAAATTTGACTCTCGACAACATATTTTTTATATTTCAGTGCTAGATGATTCTTTTTCTTCTGGGCCCTGTTGTTTTTTTCCAGTTTACCATTGACGAATGACAGAGGTACGAATGTAATCACAATTTCAATGAATTCCACAGGCCAGTACAACCAAAGCCACATTTTTTCAAGCCTTTTGACAAAGGAAGGTTTATACTCTGGTGAATTAAGCTGCATGCCCCCCCCTTATTTATAGCTCGTAAGCACACGGGGCGGCTGCGCACATGGAGACTAGATTCTACTCGTGTACTTTTCTCTCGACAAAGCGACATCACCTGGTTGCAACACTGAACAACTATTAAGCGTCTGTCCATTCTCCTCATTATACAGAAGATAACCCATATTCACAGAGCAGATACCCCACGTAACAACACCTTCCCCTTGGTTTTATAATGAGGAACGCTTGCCTACGCTTGCTTACTAGCAGGTGGGTCTTTAAATTGGTAGGCACGCGTAGACAGAGGGGTAAATACTTGATGCTGGCATAGAGATTATGCGAGAACCCTCATAGCGATTGCAGATATAGAGGATTAGACCGATAGGCCAAAAGACGACTGCTGTCACCGCAAAGCAGATCAGCGCCAGAACAAATGAAATAGGCTGCACACATAACACACATCTGCAGATCAGTAACAATGCACATAGCAAGAAATGGGACTGAAGCTCTCTTCACAACGACAATGTGCACTCCAATAATGTAATTTTATTCTGAAGTTTTAAAACTTGCTTACAAATGCGAAACGATAATCAACATGAAAAACAAATCGCAAGAACTAGGAACAAAACGGCAGTTGGATAAAAAGCTCCGACGACAAAAACCTCGCAACCAACACACTCCAAACCAGCCTACTCATGCTAGTAATTTCCATGTCTGCGAGAATGCGGCTCATCTAACAACAAGCGAGCATCGTTCAGCAACAGTTGATGCAAAAGACCCTTCCCCGCGGAGCCTCTTGCAGTCATCATAACAGGACAAGCGCCTTAAGCATGTATCGAACTACCGCATAAGCCACAACAAACCGGACCCTAACCGGGATCCCATGAATGCCTTAAAACGTCCTCCTCCCATTGTCAACTCCTTCAAGAGCCGCAGGACCCACCTTGCACCGCCCCGGGAAGCAGTTAGGGCAAATAACGCAGTTTGTCCCTCCCAAAATCGGCCCTCCAGCCGTCACTGATGCCATGGCTACCGGTCTCCGCTACTGACTCTGGCCTTGGATTCCTCACTTGCAGCAAAAATCGCAGGGCGCAACTCTTCAAGGAAAGCTCTCAGCAAAAAATGAAGTTCCCTTCCGCCCTATATAATGGCAGCCAGCCGCCGCCTCCCTGCCGCCCGGCCGGCACCGACGACACGTGGCCCATTGTCCGCTGCCAACGGTTGCCCGCGATGCGTCAGACAAGCCCACGTGGCGCTTCGCGGTTGGTTTGACCGAGTCGCGGCCACGCGTCGGCCGGAGCAGTGGCCTCAATCACGCCTCCTGTCCGTACGCGGCGCCACGTAGCGCAATACCGCGCCTAAGCGCTCTGAGCCGTCCGATCGCGCGGGCCGCCTATCGGCGCGCCCTGAGGCCTCCGCGTGGGGGGGGGCCGCTGAGGGCAATGGATGGCGGGGCAACGAGTTTGGAAAAAGGCGCGCGGGGGATTGGGAGGGGGGGAACACGCAGGCGAGAAGGAGCCAAATAGGAGCTCGCTACGTGGGCCAAGTGTACACGTGGTGGATTCATATTGGAAGGTGCGCCACGATGGCTCGGCCCAAGGGCCTTGAAAAGGCCCGAGGCTGAAGGTGAGCCTGGCGAGGAGGGGAGCGCTTTTGCAGCTGGGCTCGCTCTGCGAGGGAGGAGGGAGAGGTGGAGGGGGAGGAGGGGCGAGGGGGCGGGAGGAGGAGAAGCAAGTAACACTGAGGCGACGGCGCCATGGACTGCTGCTTCATCCCCATCTGCATTGAGTGTGGAAGCCCGGACAATCCTTGTGGATGCAAGGTCTTCCCGCCTGCCCTACCTTGGCCTTCCAGCTACACGGAGATAAGTGAGAAGAAGGGAGTGAAGTGCAATATTTCAACCAAATTGCTTGAAATTCATTATGTTTTCATTATTATTTTATATTTTTAAGTATTCTTTTACCCTTTTGTGCATAATGTTTCCTCTTTCGTGGTCACGGCTTGATTTTGTGACGTAGATACAGTCATATCAGCGTGCGCCTGGCCATCTCTTTCTATAGGCTATCACTACTCTACTCCTTGGTTCCTTGCCTGCTCCAAGATATTTTATGGGTATCTTCCGGTTCTTTCTCTGGATTCCCTTTCATCTCTCTCGATTTTGGCTTCTCTATGTGTACAAATACCTCCATTACTATTGCGTAGGCTTTTCCTATTATCAGCTACCTCTCTGTTTTTCCTCAGACGCTTAGTTAATTATTAGTTCAAATGGTAAGTCCTATATGAGCACGTGCGGTATTCGAAATCATGTCCTTCTAAGCGCCTTTCACCCCCCCTACCTTTATATTGCTGCATCTCTTGCCAACGCGCGTCTGGCATTCTGCAAACCATTTCCCGTATTTCTTTTCTCACCTTTAGTCGCAGACGTCCTTTCTGTCAATCCTAAAAGGCTGCACTTATTTCTGATGAGTGTCTGGATCTTAAGAAAGCTTCTAATCCTTTTAAGGTGCATCGCCTACTTGCGGGCTTCACTCTAACATAGAGCCACTGTCCGCTTTCCTCCATTAACGGTTCTGAGAGACATACGATGATTCACCTTCAAAATGTTTATTTCATACGCCCTCCTAGTTCCACCTCGCGTCAAGCATTTCTACTTGTTGATTGTTTCGTTTGCAGTCAAGGTTCCAGAGGTTAGTTATCCAGGAATCTAGCCTGGTGCTTGACCATGCATGGAGAAGGATGGTCAAAGACTGATATGAGCTCCGTACTTGGTGGTCGTTGGCTGGGCAGATCCTGGGCCCTACTTTGGCCTTTATTGCATTCGTAGTGGCTGCCATCATTGAGTGGCCTGTTGGAGCCCTGGTCTACTGCTGCAGTCCTGACTTAGGGCGTCGCATTATGGGACATCCGACATTTGTGGTCTACCCAAGCGTAAATAGCTGCATTCCCATCTGAATCTTGCTGCAATTACAAGAACCATCTTGGCAATGCATGTACAGCAGTCTCAAGCACGTTGTCAGGCATGTGGGGCATTGCTAGAGGTCAGCTTGAAGTGTGGTCCGAAACTCCCCTCTGAACCAAGCAAGCGCCTCTATTAGTCTCGTCACATCTGGCGTTTTATTGGCTCTTATGTACATACACCTTTTACGCAATTTTAGGGAAGAAGTGGTCCTCCCTCCAATTTTTGTCAGGCCGGTCATTGCACCCGCTAGCCAGGTTCAGGTTACGTTACAGTCGAACTAAGGGTTTGAAGTGTGGAATGCATCACTCTTGCCAGACGAGTTGCAGAATTTGCACTTTTTGATTGCTTTTTGAAAGATATGCGCTGGTGTCCACTTGTAAACTAGTGCTCTTTAGTGTAATAGTGTAACGTTGTCAGTGCAAAGTTGTGTTGAAGTCGTAATCTAATTGGGGCAAAACCATTCACACTATTCATCAGGAAAGAGGTATATGTTCTGATTCAAAAGACTGTTGTCGCCGCTCAGCTCACCTGCTATCGCTGACACATGCATACGTGAAGAGGTTGATTTCACTAATTTTTGGTAGTTAAGAGTCTTGATGCTGTAACCTGCATTCGTAGGTTAAAACAAGCGTTTGCCCATTTACTAACTTCTTTTCCAAAGTCAAAGATTGTAGGAGTAAACTTGTTCACTAGATGAAAGGGGGATGAAGATCTTTGGTGTGCGCTTGAGGTACGTAGCAGTTTCAAAAAGGAAGGCAAATGATGACACGGCTCACAGTGGTGTCTCATCCACCCAAAATGAAGTGGAAACAGTTCATCAAAGGCACGCACCATGCCACATCCTGAAAGGCGTTACGAAATCATGCCATACATGAAATTTATTTCCCAGTGGTTTTGAAAAAATGGCAACTTAAAACTGCTTACACAGGAAGAATCGACAGCTATCGACATTCGTCATCGAAGTACAACACCATTCTTTCTATTCGCTGAAGGGCGCTCTAATACTCATTATCACGAATGAGCACCTCAAACCTTTGGAGTGAGCTCTGGACAAGTACTGATAAAAAAATAGACTATAAACAGGAGAGTTAAGTAACCTGCAATCCTGGGACCCCTCCTTTATAACATGGAGACACGTAAAGAAGTTGGAGCGCGTTTTTAAAATCTCGAACTCATCCCATGTGAAGAGGTGGACCCCGGACATATGCTACAGTTGGCATGCCAGCAGAGCTAACAATGAGCCCTGTCTTCTCACCTTCGATTAAGTTGGCAGTGTCATTCCTCTCCCAAACGGCTCCCTCATAACCCAGCTTCGAGCGGCTGCGCAGACTTTGAGTTCTTCTGTATTGCCTCCAACTTTCTTTGCGCGAGTTCATTGAACCGGTCCTTCAAGTGTTGGAACATGGGATGCAGAGGAGGGCCTCCCTCAGGTTGCACGTGCACTGTTTTGCGGCCTGTCAATCCGTCAGTACGAAAGGCCACCCGCCCTTCTCTGAGTGCAAAAAGAGTGTGGTCACGGCCGATGCCTACAAAGTCTCCAGGATGAAAGCGTGTACCCCTCTGCCGCACAATGATGTTGCCAGGAATGACTTTCTGCACCAAATGTTAGAAGTGAAAAACTCAGTGACAAAACATTGACCATCAAGGGTAAGAGACAAAGGTCACTACGAGTCAATCATCAAGGCTCATTACTAACGAAGATCGATAAAGGGAATTCGCTTTGATAAATAGGAAAAGATGAGAATGGTTTCAGCAGACACATACTCCAGGAGCAGCCAGGAAGCTTACTTGACCATCCGATTTCTTCACTCCCAAATTTTTCGGTAGCGAATCACGTCCATTCTGTGTGGAGCCACCAGCTTTTTTCGTCGCATTTCGACAGAAAAGCAGCGGCAAGGCAGCATTGACGCCGGAGAGTGCTCCTTCGTCTGCAAAACAGCGTATCGGGGTTCTCAGAACGAGATATGAAGCATGAATTCTTCCAACGAACACATGCGTACGATCAAACATTAACTGTTGATGTGACGATGGAGAATGCAGAAGAATGGTCGGCTGATCCCAAGTTTTCCACAATCGTGATATTGAAGTTATAATGAATTGAACCCCGTGGACACGAGCATCAAGAGACAGTGAAAACCATTCAAAAAGTCCTTCTTAACCATAAATTCCAGGTTTAAAAAGGGGTGAAGGGAGTGCTTTCATTCAGCGGCCTAGACTCTGTTCGACCTCTCCCCCAATCTTTGTGCAATTTCCCGGCCGTGAGGATGCCAACCCTAAAGTGCACGAAGGCCTACCTGCAGTTATAGCCGCCCGCGCTCCTTGCGCCGCCCTCCCTCCGCCCGAGCGAGCCGCCGCCGCCCTGACAGCCGCGTACATGCCGATGATCGCTTTTAGGGTTAAGAGCTTAACCCTACAAGCTTGTTTTTTCTTAGGGTTATGGGCTCCTTCCCTCCCTCTCCTTTTAGGGTTACGAGCAGAGAAAGGAGAGGCTACCTGTAGAACCGAACAAGTTGAGAAATTGAGAAACGAGTTTACTTAATAATTTCTCAATCTTGTTGAATAGGGTTGTACTTTGAACATTCGAGGTCGAAACTTTTTTGATTTAAGAAAGCGAATTTTTTTGAAGGAAAAAGTTCGAAGCCCCAATTGGTTCGGTCGCGCGTGCGGATTCCAATTTTTGCCGCGTTGGTTTGCGCTTTGAGGGATCTGGTTAACCCGGACCCCATATTTCCGTACGACTCTTCCCGCGACCCGATCAACAATTTATGTACGACAAACCAGGTCCACACGCTTTGCGATCCGGAAAAATCTCAATGTTGATCGGTGGACCCAAGGAAAACTCAAATTGAACATGAACGATAATTAATTGTTCAATGTTCACTTGGCTCTCCATACAAAATGCATTCAGAAAAAAATCTAGGAATCTATTTCTCATTTCTCAAAATGAATCGTGTTCACAAATATAAGGTTTTCTGTGAGAAACTGGTTTTGAAAGTTTTTTTTTTGAGAAGCCAAAATCTTTAATTTCTTTTTTCTCAACCTGTTCGGTTTTACGGGGCACTGCCTGATACGGGCACATCCTTGTCTATGATTCTACTGCTGCAACTGTTTCCATGTGAAATTCGCTGAAATATTGATTTGGTACAAGGATTCGTAGTTCAGTTAGGGTAGATTCCATGATGAATTTCTCCGATACAGTGAATTTCCACATGGATATTACGTCGCCAGTTCTGCGGAAAAGCGCAGATCCTCAGC
This sequence comes from Zygnema circumcarinatum, assembly GCA_037447605.1. Taxonomy (NCBI): domain Eukaryota; kingdom Viridiplantae; phylum Streptophyta; class Zygnematophyceae; order Zygnematales; family Zygnemataceae; genus Zygnema; species Zygnema circumcarinatum. Next base: position 1,486,708 of record CM074814.1, read on the forward strand.
GAGACAGCTCAGCTCGGTTGCTGTTGTGCCACGTGGCATGTTCAGGAGGACCTCAACACGTGTCAGGACGAGAGAGCAGCGGAATCTTCTGTATGAGCCAAAGCAGCCACTTCACGGACCGTCCGATAGAGCTATGATTCGCAGAAGACCATTAGGCGCGCCAAGTAGACATGCCACGTGGTCTTGCCACGTAGGCATGCGCTGACAGGAGAGAGGGCCCCTCTTGTTGGAGGGGAGGGGAAGGGAAGCCGCTGCGCCTGCCGCATTGGAGATCGCTTCTGCTGCCACCGCTACCTCTGCCTGCCGCCATGGCTTCCAAGCAGGGCGAGCGAGGACGGGATTCGGAGAGACAAGTAGCGGAGAAGGTAAGCCCTTTGTGCAATTCTACCTTCCGTTTTTGTCTTGCCTGCTGCTTGGGTTTTTGTAAGTCGTACAAGCTAGAAAAGAGGCGGGAGGTTTTGAATGCTTAACGAAAGGAGGTATTGATGAGAAGGCAGAAAACTCGCCAATCAGCCGGGAATTTTCTCGTTGTTTTGCTAACGGCTATGTACGGCAATGTTCTAATGTCCCCAGGATGCGTCAGGTGCCACTCTCGACACGCTTATTCAGTATCGGAACGCTGCACAAGCGAGGTCAGCAGAAGCTATTCAAGTAAGCTATCGTTAGCCCCTATTATTGCCCCTTAACTTTCGGCGAAAGACTTCAAAGCAGGCTGATAGGTTTCTCTTTGTGTGATACCTGCTATTATAGTTTGTGCAATTTAAATTGTTTGTGGTGCCAATGTGAAATATTTTATTGTTAAGTACTGCGCGGCTTCTCTTCTTACCGGTTCAGGATAGACACAGTGGAAACGCACACAATCTACAAATGACTTAAGAAAAAACTGTTAGTCAATTCTGATAAAAACGCTTGCTTACTCCTGGTGTCTCGGGAACAGCGATCTCCTGCTAAACTTATTGCCTTGTTTGGTGTTTGACTTGCACTTGCAGGCAGCTAAGAACAGGTACGAGGATTCCAAGCAGATTGGGGCTGAGAAAACCTCGCAACTCCGGGAAGCTGCCGAGCAGAACTACGACAAGGCAAAGCAAGCAGCCTCGTCAGCGGCTGGTGACTTCGAGGGATGGCTCCAGGAAAAGTACAATGTAACGAAGCGTGGAGCGTCTGAAACAGCTCAGCATGCCCAGGACGCACTGCCTGACACTAATAATTCCAGAAAGATACACGAGTCCGGCGAGAGTGCCGGAGAGGCATCTGGACAGGTGAAGCAAGCGACAGCTGACTCTTCTGATGCCTTCATTGCCAAGGCTAAGAATGCTCAGAAGCAAGCAGGTGAGATTGCACAACAGGGACAGGAGGCTGCAGAAGAAAAGTCTCAGGGAATTCTGGAGAGTGCAAAGCAGTATGCGCAAGGCATTTATGGTGCAGCTCTCGGGCGTGTGAAGTCCACACCGGACGAAGTTCAGGACAGCGCTGCCAACGCAAAGGTATGCCTGTTTACCTTCTGACGCCTAAAATTTTCTTGGCGACATAGTGACTATTCTCATCCGTGGGTTTCCTTGCCAACGAGGCAGTGCTGTAGCAATTTGTGTTCGAGGAGCAATACCAACTTACAAAGCTATGTTGCACAAACGCTGAATGGTTTTTGGGCAGGAACAAGTTGCAACAGACCAGGACATGAAGGAGAAATCCGGACAGTCGTACGACATAGCCGAGGGGAAAGCTGGACAGCTGTATTCTTCAGCTCAGGAGCAGACTGCTCAAGCCTACTCTGGCGTAAGAGAGGCTGCAGGCGATTTGGTGCAGGGAATCAAAGAGAGATTGGGATACGCTGGAGAACAAGTGACCCAGGCAGAGGCAGCTGGGACAGCAGGAGGTGCAGCCACAGCCGAGCACAAGGCGAGTGAGCCAAGTTCTGAGACAGAGGGCAAATCCGCTTCAGTCCTTGAGACAACAGGAAATGTGGTTGTTGGAACTCTGCAGTACGTTAAGGAAGCAGTACTCGGATCAGGCAGTGGCGATATCAACGAGTCCACGTCATCAGCAAAGACCGATGCGTCTGCAGGATCTGGTACTTCTGGAGTCTTCCAAACTCTATCAGGGAAAAGGGCAGCCAAGAAAATTTCCAAATTATAATTCTGAAACTGAAACTTTCGTTAGCTTTAGTATCAGGTTTTGTCCGCATGGTCGCATGGATTGTCAGCGAGGGGTTTAAATAAGTCTCGCTTGAGATGGCGCTCCTCGAGACCAGTCAGATATCATTTGCGGTCTTTGCAGCTGGAAGAGCTCTCTGACGAGTCCCTAAGCTCCACCTGTACAGATGATCATGCACCGTTGCTGGCCCATGTCTCCGTCCATGAATGAATTACCTTCAGCATCCCGATTTCCTCTTTCGACACAAAGTTTGAAATTGTGCATCCAGACTAGTCCATTCACTTAGCAGGTAGGCGGAGAACGTCTCGACGGTCTGTTAGGATACAGTGGAAGTGCGTAGAGCAATAGTGGTGCAGGCTTGGCCACTGAAGCAGTTAAGTCTGGCATGCAGGTGGGCGAGAACTAATTTCAAGAATCTTCAACCCTATATCCAAACTGTAACAAGGATGCAAGCTGCTGTTTTTATCCGAATCAAGTTCAAAATATCTGAAAGAGTTACATTCTAAGGCAAAACTTTCCGATGGTGTTTTCCGGGATAATTTTGAGTGACTTGATGGGCTTACGTCTCGGTCTCAAACGATTTTTTTATGATATGCTTCACTGAATATGACCTGCACAATGGTGTTTCATTTCTGCCCGCTTTACTTGGTGAATGATTTAAACATGACATGGATCTTTTTTTAGCTTTGTTTAACACTTGGCCCACGCAAATGCCACTGTAAGGTTCACTGCCACGGCTTATTAACGGTTGCACTGGAATGAGAGTAATTTTGTAGTTTGAAGTCGTAGAGTTAATTTGAAGGGTGAGTTCTCTCTTTAAACGTGCAGCTTTGTTTTGAATTTAACACGTTTTAACCCTCCGTATCAGAATAGTGTCGCGTCGGCTTGAGGAACAAATACGACGAGGTGAATTGCAACTGCGAGTAAGCAGGAAAGTTCGAAAAAGAAGCCGCCAACGAGGAAACAACAAGCTTACTGTGAAAAGAGTAAGAATTACAAAAGTCACGAAATGAGGAGTAACACTTGAAATGCGACGAGAATGAAATTATAAGGAAACCGACGGAAGGAAAATGGTTTAGTTTGTGAAGGTGAATGTACAACAAACAAATCGAATCATGGGGGGAACATAGCCGTGTCTCCTACATTACGCCGCTTGACTTGCTCTTCACAGTGTCCAGCGTGTTCTCTACCAAGCGTTGCGCGTTGGCAACGTTGCCTCCTGTCTTCCCCTGCGCAACATCTCCTACGCTGCCTACACGCTCCTTAACATCTGAAGTAACATTATCAGCGCTGCCTTTGGCGTCGTCTGCAACATTACCAAGATTATTCAAGAGAGACATCTCCCAGGGCCATGTCCGCATTTCTTTCATTTCTCCTGCTGTTGTCGTGCATGCGCATGTCATGGCATCGCCATCCATCCTGTGACCCATGCCAGATCCACCTCCTTTTCATATGATGTGCTGAAGTTCATAACGAAGCAACACAACCACGGCCACGTCACTCGCCATAAGCATGACGTCAGACAGTTGCCTGGTTTGAAACTGAGAAACTGTTGTAGTTCGGTGCGCAGTTGGAGATAACGGAACGGCGGCAGCAGCGAACGTCTTGGACACCTCCCGCTCTTGCCTCCCGTGCAAGGCCCGGGGCGGCCATGGCGCCTGCATCACCAGCTGCAGCTGCAGCAGCAGCAGCCTCGAAGGCGGGCGGGCCATGGCGTTGGAAAGGCCTGACAGAAGAGTCCGGGCGTGGCCGGACGAGGGTGAAGGTGGCGAGGAGGTATTTTTGGCTCCCGCTGAGCTGGTAATTCTGCACGTTGTCGTCTATGGATAACAGGAGCGGAGGAGGAGGAGATAGTGGGTGCTATTGTGCGCGTTCCTCTGTCCCCAGATTAGAGACGGTTTTTACATTTACTCTGCCCGAGAGTCTCAGCGGGAGAAAAAGTTCCCCCTTCCTATAGCGCTTGGTCATGCAGCAGGCACTCACGCAGAACTGTGCGAGATACTGGTGAGTTGGAGCGTGAATTTCTCCACTATTGAATCGTTTTATTCGAATTTAAGAAAATTGAACAGCCTTTGATACCTTTTTGGTCTTTGTTTTGGAGAATGTTTGTTCTGCAGTCACAGAAGTATGTCGAGGAGGCAGCAAGGATTGGAAGGCAGTTTGTTGTCTGCGCTTGCACGGATGAGGTGAGCGTTCAAGTACTCCCATATGCAAAGGATTGCACGACGTAGCCTGCGAGACTTATTTTTCAATGTGGTGCCTCACATACTTCATTCTGCTTACAAACTCTCAGATAACATTACTTTCTCTTGGACTGCTGCAGAAGGTCTCTTAAATCTTGAGCTCTACAATAATTTACTTGCTTGAATCGGATCTCTCTTGCATTAGGGGGTGTCAGACTTAAAAATTGTTCGTAAGTTTGAGACCAGAACGAGTACTTCGGTGACATCGCAATCCTGGTGCGGCGGAGTACTTACAAAACTTTTTTGTTCGTAAGATTTCGTTAAGTCTGACACCCCCTATTAGGGCGTGTCAGACTTAACAAAATGTTACGAATATCGAGTTTTTAGTATTACGAGAATCGAGGTTACTAAGTACTAAAAATCATCGCTCCCCCGAACCTAAACCAAACCGAACGGAAGTCAACTGTGCTAAGTCAACGGGTCAACGTTGCGAAGATTGACCTGTGGGGTTTACTGAAATTGCATTTCTTCGCACGATTTTGTTCGCACCCAAAAGAGGCGCCGAAATGGACGTGCGAAGAAAATACTGGCGAAAATCGCGTCAACGTGACGGCATGGTTGTTTTCCCGGTTTCCCGCCCGCGCCCGCGCCCGCCCGTGACGCGCAACACGACACAACGATCGCAACACGACACAACGACAAGCGGTCTCCGCGCGCCGCGCCGGCGCTGTTTCTAAGTCTGAGGGCCCCGCGCGAGGGCGAAGTTGCGAAGACGGCGTTTGGAGAAGTGCGAAGACGGCGATCGCGGAGTGCGAACAGGATCGCGCCGCGAGTGCGAAAAACTACGCTCGGGAATTTTAGTTTTACTGACGTTGACTCGAAATGTTACGAATATCGAGTTTTTAGTATTACGAGAATTTTTTAAGTCTGACACGCCCTATTAGTGTGAAAGATGATGATGCTGCGGGTTGTACGGACTGTTGTACGGAAGATGTACGGATGTATGTACGGACAGGTGTACGGATACTATACGGAATGTGTACGGGCGAAAGAGAGACTGCGCGTGTGAGAGAGTTCAGGAAGGTCTGTGCAGGAAGAGAAGTGTCAGGCGGAGGAGAAGCGTCTGGCGAAGCGTCGCAAATGTATGGTGCTCAGGAAGGAGGATTCAGAAAGGAGAATTCTGGAAGCTTAGACATTGGGTAGAAAAGAAGCGCTGCGCAGATGTAGAATACAGTGAAGAGAGAACAGGAAGAGAGAAGAGAGGATGAAGTGATCTGTAATGAGGCCTCATATGAAATAAAGAAGTGTTTATGAGTTGTGTGTTGATTTTGTGAGAACATGTGTTTTGTATGTCAAGCTTGAATGTGTTCTCTTCTGTCACAATTAGGGGGTGTCAGACTTAACAAAATCTTACGAAAAGCGTTACGAAAAAAAAGGTTACGAAAGTATTCCGCCGCAGGAGGATCGCGATTATACTGGAGTACTAGTTCTGATGTCAAACGTACGAACACGCGTACTGAATTTTTTTAAGTCTGACACCCCCTATTGTAGATGAATTGCCTGTGGCGTTCCTGCAATGAGCGTGAAAGCCTCTTCCTCATGGTTACATGCAATGCAGAAATTGATGACTTAATCTGCCTGCGTAAATGCTACCCATAACGTGTAGGAAGCGGACAAAATGACTGGAGAAATCATGCGTTATACGATATTCAAAACTTTGGAGTACCTGCCAAGCGGGAAGAGCTCGTGGACGAGGTGAACAAGACGTACAAAAACCGCCGAGCCGAGCCGAGGTTTTTGTACGTCTTGACCAATAACGAAAAAGGAACCCTCCAGGAACCCTGTACTGTACTGTATCGAACCTCCAGGTGTGTAGTACGGAACTATAAAAAACACTCCACCGTACGCTCGTACATACAGTACGCCAGTGCGGCTCGGGCGTGACCGTCCGTACGGTAGACCTCGCATCCCCGGCCGTGGCAGGCGGAGGCGGCACGCGCCAGCCAGGGCGGTCGGGTCTCGGAGGGAGGGACGGAGGGAGAGGGAGAGGGAGAGGGAGAGGGAGGAAGAGAGCGGGCGGCTCTCTCCACCGCGCGAGGAGCAGACGGAGGGGGAGAGGGGGCGAGGGCCCGCGATGGCTGGCGGCCAGAGCGTGCGCGTTTGCGTCACGGGAGGCTCTGGGTTCATAGCGTCGTGCCTTGTAGCGCGCCTGCTGGGAAAGGGCTATGCTGTCAGAGCCACAGTGCGCAATCCTGGTCAGCTGCTGGATTTCAACTGACTAATATAACGCTGCGAAATTGAAGGGCTTCATACAGCGCATGTATTGTAATGGAATGCAGAAACTGCAGTGTTTTTTGATTTGCTAACGAATTGCGTTTGTAAGTGCTCAGTTTTTGAAGTGGTGGCCTCTCTCTATGTTTCATGTTTGAAAAAAAAAGGAAAAGAAAATGTGGCAATTTTGGTAAAATTGCCACATTTTTCTGCTATTCTATCGTATATGTCATGTTTTATGTGTGAATGCAAGGCAAGCTTTAACTTTGGAGTTAGGAGCATAAATGGCTATTGATCAGCGTCCGTTTATGGGAATGCTCCTTTGTGTTTAGGCGACACGGAAAAAACTGCCCATCTGCGAAGCCTACCATTTGCAGATGAAAGACTGGAGCTTGTACAAGCAGACTTATTGGAGGAGGGCAGCTTCAATGAAGCTGTCAAGGGTTGTGATGCAGTCTTCCACACTGCATCACCTTTCTTTGTCACAAACATCACTAATCCCCAGGTACACATTTGGTTGCTAGGCGGACTCCAAAAAACTAGATCCTTTGCAGAAAATTTATGTGTGATCTTCTCTCGCTCTTTCGCTAGGAGACGAGTATTCGAGTAAGTATTCGTCTCCTAACGATGTGTCGTTTTGTCCCTGGTTTTGCCACGATGCAATGTGCAGGCACAATTACTCGATCCTGCAGTGAAGGGCACTCTCAATCTTCTCAGAGCTGTAGCAGCCACGGATGGGATCAGACGTGTTGTTCTCACTTCCTCCACTGCAGCTGTTGCTTGGGACCCAAACCGCGATCCCACAGCGCAGTTGGACGAGTCGTGTTGGTCCAGTGAGGAATTCTGCATACAAAATAAGGTGCTTGATGGCTTTGTGGAGGTTGTCGATTCTTACAGTCTATTTGAGATGCACAAAAAGTTTCCATATAGCATCCTCGCAAGCTTGGCTTGGCAAACCGGGAGTAGCTGACTTTGTGTTTGACTCGATTACAATCCTGAAATTGGCATGTCTGAAGCTAGCTTGTGGCCCTTCGAACAGTAAAGTGGATTTCAAGTTGCTCTTCCAAATGACTAAATGTGTAAAGCTGGAGTTTTCTTGCACCATGGCTATTTTTCGAATTTGCAAATGCTGAACTGTGTTGTGATAGGGAGCTCTCTTGGCTTACTATTCACGAAGTTTTGCGAGTTGACACGTGGCAGGATAGTGGTGATGGCGAGACTTGGGGATAACAGATGTGGTATCACCTTTCAAAGACTCAGGCAGAAAAGGCTGCGTGGAAGTTTGCAGAGGAGAAGGGCATCGATCTTGTGACGATCAACCCCGCCATGGTTATTGGAAAAATGCTCCAACCCACACTGAACACAAGTTCAGCAAGCATCCTCAAATATCTCACAGGTTTGTACTTTATAGGGTTTCCTGGTCAAATTTTGTGAGCGAGTCGATTGCGGAGTTCTGTGTATCCCTTTCTGATAGTACACGCGACCAAACATGTGTGTTGAGGATGGGCGGACTGACCACCTATTTTGGGCTAGTTTTGTTGAGCTCGTTTTAAATAAGAATGCTAGTTTTGTGTTTGATTCCTCTAGTGTCTCGTTGTCAAAATGAGGCCCTACTCATACTTGATCAGTGACTTACGCAATAAGGGTCATCTACTACATTATAACATCCAGCAGAGTTAGACTGTGGCAAGCTCTGCTTCCAAACCAGCAAAGAACCCTTCCCAAATGAAGTGAAGGTTGCGCTCACCCTCCATGTGCACTTCGGATTATGACCTGAATTCTTGTCAGTAGTAATGAATTCCACGCATTGAGGCTGTTGAATTCCCAATTGACTCCTTTCTCTGCTTTGAGTGTAGGGGAAAACCAGACCTATCCAAACTCCGTCATGGGGTGGGTCCATGTGGAGGATGTGGCTGATGCGCATATTTTGGCGTACGAGAACCCTAAAGCAGAGGGTCGGTATCTTTGCGTGTGTACGTACCTCCATTGGAGAGAACTGCTGACTGCGCTTCAGCAAATCTGCCCGGAAGCGCACATCACTCAGAAGTAAGGCCCACTGTCTGAGCCCCTCTTAGCTGTTGCTCTGAGCTCGCCTTGAAGGTAGAGGTCTTGTTTGTTCAGAAATGAAGTTCAAGCAAAGCGAAATTTGACATGTCAAGGAGCTTGTCAGTTCAGCTGGATACCCCCTTTTTTCTGCTCTCTCTTCGCAAGTAGACATGCATTTGTTATGAAGGAAGGTGAAGCTGAATAAATCTGCTGAAAATCAGCGTTTGTGATAGAGCATCGCAGATTGCGAGGGCAAAAGGTGCCCTGTGTTTTGTAATCTTTCCCACGTACAATCTGCGAATCTTGTTTGGGCTTTCGGAATGGTGTCTGAAGCAGTGAAGAATGTTCCGACCACTACTTTTTTCTGCCGTCATCCACATGTTGGGAGAACATTCGTTCTCCGCTGGATGTCCTGACTGGCTAATCCTTTTGGAGCTTCCTTGGAGGTTGCAGGTGTGCAGATGACAACCCAGATGCTCTCCCACCTCTCCTCAACACGGACAAGCTGAAGGGCCTGGGGCTTCACTTCAGGACCATGCAAACAATGCTCATTGATACGGCTGCAAGTCTCAGGGAAAGGGGCTTTTACAAGCCTTGACAGATGGGGACTGGGGACACCGTTGGGTGGGAATGACGAAATTAGCTATGCTTTAAGGGGGGTCCCCAGAACAATGATTCCGGTTACAAGGCTCTTCGTTGGCCTCAGGCCCTCTTTTGTTATTGGTTTAATGGGAAAGCTTGGGCGACGTTTTGCTTGATTTTTGTACTTTTTTGGAAATCAGCGGACAGTTGTAGCAGTGGCACGCCCCCTTCTCCAGTAGGAGAGATTCGACCGAGACCGTCTCCATAAGAGTCCGCAGTGTATGACCGCTTGCTACGACTGCTACCGCAGTGTATTGTAATGTCTAGCTCCATGTTACCACCCAGACCGGGAACTCTCCAAGGAAACTTCCCTTGCCCGACTGTAATTTTTGCAATGCAACAGAATAAACGTGGACATGCGTACGCACCGACTGAGGGCACTTGTGAAGTGTTGAAACATAGCTGCCCATCTCTTCGCTTTTTATCGCTGTGCTGCCATGGTCGACTCAAACCTCCGCCTCCACAGCATGGAGCATGGCGCATGGAGCTTGGCATGGGCCTCCATACAAATCCGCCCGCCCTCAGAAAGCACGCCACCAGCCTGCCTGCGCTCCCTCCCTCCCTCCCTCCCTCCCTCCCTCCCTCCCGCGCCCCCCCCACCCGCGGTTCGCCAACATTTCCACAAAACAGACGATAAAATTTACAATTCGGGACTCTTCATCCAGAGCGAGCGCGCAGGGAATCGCGGCGTCCAATGTGGGGCCGCCAGAGGCTCGCGCCACGTCAGCCGGAATGCGCCACGTGGCGCACAATGCCGGGATTCCGGCAGCCACGCGACCGCCACGTATTCTTGAAGCTCGAAAATGCGCCACGTGGCGTGCAGGCGTGGAGGTCCGAGTTCCGGCGGTGGCATAAAGCCTGGCCAGATGGCGCTCGGAAGAGGCGAGTTGTTTCACCGAAGTTGGTCCACTGATTTGTTCATTCACTAGCTCCCAGCGTTGGCGTTGCTGCTGCGAGAGTAAAGAGGAGAAGCGTTTACAAGGCTGAGGGCTTCCGCTAAGCTTGAAGATTTGCAAGGTTTAAGGGAGGTTGTTGAGAAAAGGCTCTGGTTGGCATCATGGCGGCTCTTCAGGCAGTTGGTCTGCACTACGCAGCGCCCGCTCCCGTGAATCCTTTGACTGTTAATAAGGAGCTTTCTTCAAAGTTTTCCAATCCGAAAACAAGGTTGAGCGTGAAGGCAAGGCCGTCACGTTGCATTGTGCGATCTTCGTCTGATAAGGTTCGTCTGCTTTTCATTGGTGGTGGAGATTGGGCAGGAGATTCAGAGTGACCTGCTTGCTTGCCTCAATATCTGTCGTTGGTACTATTTCGTGGGGAATAGCTGTAGGCAAAGGAGCATGGCGCCGCTCTTTGGTCATAGATTTTCTTGAGTTGGTCGCGTTGTTTGTGATAACATCCAAAGGCAATTACTATGTAGAAGGGAACTTCAGGAATGCATGCTAGTTGCTTTGAGGTTCACGTTCTCCTCTGCCGGATTTTGTGAAGAATTTTTGCTCACCTTAAAAAAATTTCCTCGACAGGATGACGAAACAGCTATTGCATCCCGTTTCGATGGAGTGAAGAGGGCTGCCATCGTCGGGTGCCTGTCCATTTTAGCGGTTGGATCGCAGCCACTCGTTTTCCCGTCAGCATCAGACGCCTTCCCACAGGACGCATTGCGACCAGCTGCCAAGATTGGTAGTCCTGCTGGCGCAGCGAATTCATACGACCGAGTTTTTGCAGGCAAGGGAAAGATAGCTGGTGCAGTAGCGGATGCTGCAAAGGGCCCTGCAGACGCAGTTGCTAGCCTTGGAAATGGAAAAATTCAAGATCTGGTTGCAGATGCCAAAGGCAGCACAGTGGCTGATGTTAAGGGAAGGGCAGATGATGCCGCTGGAGATTTGAAGGGGAAGGTTGGAAGCTTGTTCGGTGGAGCAAAGTCTAACGTTGATAGCTCAGTCAGTGACGTGAAGGGCAAGGCGAGTAAGACTGCAGGGAATGTAACCGGTAATGCAGATAACTTTTTTGGCGATGTGAAGAGGAACGCTGACAAGGCTCTTGGTGATGTTTCTTTCAACTTTGGTGGACTATCCGACGATGCAAGGAAAAGTGCTGAGAAGACAACCGCAGAGGTGAAGGGCAATGTTGACGGTGCTGCTGGTAGTCTGAAGGGGAACGCCGATGGCTTTTTCGGTCAAGCAAAGGGGAATGTCGACAACGCAGCAGGCAGTCTGAAGGGCAAAGCTGATAATCTGTTCGGCCAAGCAAAGGAGGGAGTAGAAAGCTCTGCCGGTGATGCCAAGGGCAATGCAGATAATGCTGCGGAGGGCTTGAAAGGCAAAGCAGATAGCCTTTTCGGTGACGCGAAGAGGAATGTTGACAAGGCTCTTGGTGACGTTTCTGTCGACTTAGGTGATCTAGACGGTGTGAAAGGGAATGTCGAAAAGACAGCTGGCGAGGCTAAAGGAAATGCTGATAGTCTTTTCGGCCAAGCAAAAGGAAACGTTGATAACGCTGCGGGTAGCCTGAAGGGAAATTCCAGTAACGTCTTCGGTCAGGCGAAAGGGAACGTTGATAGCTCAGTGGCAGATGCCAAGGGGAATGCGGATAATGTAGCCAGCGACCTGAAAGGCAAGGCTGATGATTTTTTTGGAAGCGCAAAGAAGAACGTCGATAAAGCTCTTGGTGATGTTTCAGTGAATTTGAATGACCTGACTGGTAGTGCGAAGGGAAACGTTGAGAAGACAACTGGAGACGTCAAGGGGAGTGCGGATGATGCTGCGGGCAGTCTCAAGGGCACAGCCGATAGCTTCTTTGGTCAGGCAAAGGGGAATGTTGACAGTGCTACTGGTGACCTGAAAGGGCAGGCCGATAGCTTGTTTGGGCAAGCGAAGGGGAAGGTTGACAGCTCGGTAGCTGATGCCAAGGGCGCTGCAGATAACGCTATTGGGAGCTCGAAAGGAAAGGCTGACAACATTTTCGGCAGTGTTAAGCAGAATGCAGACAAGGCCCTGGGAGATGTCTCTCTTGATTAATCTTGGTAATGTTGCAGACGACGCCAAAGGCAGCGCTGATAATGTTACTTGAGATGTTAAGGAGCGTGTAGGACACTGTAGAGGACACGCTGGACACTGTAAAGAGCAAGTCAAGCGGCGCAGTGTAGGAGACACGGCTATGTTTCCCCCATGGTTCGATTTGTTTTTTGTACATTCACCTTCACAAACTAAACCATTTTCCTTCGTCGGTTTCCTTATAATTTCATTCTCGTCGCATTTCAGATGTTACTCCTCATTTCGTGACTTTTGTAATACTTTCTCTTTTCACAGTAAGCTTGTTGTTTCCTCGTTGGCGGCTTCTTTTTCGAACTTTCCTGCTTACTCGCAAAGATCTTTTGAAATCGCTAGACGAGACGAGCCTATGCATGACAAAACACGGTATTGTTATTTGCTGATTTGCATCGTCTGTTGCATAAACTAATAAGCTTTTCTGGTTCTTTTAAGGGTCTTAAGGCTATCTTATATCGTATAAAGAAATGAAGGATTTGTAGGGCTTTCAGAGTCTCTAGGTCTTCCAGAGCTTTCAGGGTTTCTGGTGCGTTCAGGGTTACTGGAGCGTTGAAGCTGTTCCATGTTGGTCGTGTCTCAAATTCGCTGTCCTTGGATTGACATGGAAACCGATGTTGAACGGATGTTTACGGCTTTCAGTCATACATAGCGAAGCGGTGGAACTGGGTCAACAGCTGTCCAATAGCATGATACAAGACATGGAACAGTCAGAATGGATGGATGCACGACGGAAATTTTCACACCATCTGCTCTATGGCGCCATCATATCACCACAACAATCCCAAGTAATATCATATGAGCAGAAACTGTAATTGGCAAAATAGATTAAATGGGAACCTAGGAATGGGGCGTATTCATTCCACATCACAACAGGCACAGCCTGCAGCGATCTACATTGCAACTATACTTGTTAGAGGGAGAGAGCAAAAGCAAAAGCTGCAAAAGTTGTGACAGCTGCGACACTGCATATGTAAAGCAAACTTCATTTCTTAATGTCCTAATTTTAATTTACATCTGCAATGTTTGACACGATCGATCTTTGTTGTTCGATGACGTCCGCATCAAGGGAAAGATGCGCGTTTGTGCGCTGCGAAACTTCCCTGCGGCAGTTGCTGGCTGTTGTACAAAGATTCATTGGTTTGCTTCCTAATAGTGCCCAGGAAAGTGCGCCCCCGTTTGCTTCCCTTGCCGTTGAGTCTGTTCCGCGTATCCAGCCCACTTTGACTGACGAGCTTGTTGCTGCTGAGTTTTCTACCCTTATTGCGGCTCGTCCTCCTTGTGTTGCGCGTGCTCGGGGTCGCTCTTGTGCCAGTCCTGGAGCTGGGGCTTGGTTGGCTGTTACCCCGATATTCTCTACCCTTCGTTTGACCCAAGCCAGTTTCAGCTTGCGGCACGACTTCGTCTTCGGCTCCCCCACCCCCATTGCAGAGTTTCCCTCGTTGTGTTTGTGGTGATTCGATTGATGCGCAGGAGGGCGTCCATCTTCTTCGACGCGCACGCGGGGGCGAACGCATCTTGGCTCATAGTGTTGTGCGCAACGCGATTCCATTGACCGACTGTCCATGGCGAGCGCGGAGTTCGCCCTGATTTGGCCCTCCCTCCCTCCCTCATGGACGGTGCTCGCCGCATTGTTGGGGATGTAGCGTTGCCCGATCCGCCCCGTCGCGATTTGTTGTCGCGTGTCGCGCACCGTGACGGCTCGTCATGCGGCCCGTCGCAAGGACCGCTCTATGCCCATCGTGACGTGACGCGACGAGACGTGACGTGACGCGGCCGACGAGTTTGTGCTGTTGAGATTTTTGGTCGCCTCGGCGCCCGTTTGGATGCCTTCTTTCCTTCGGCCGTGCGCCCATCGCTCCTTGAAGATGCGCGCACGGCCCCGGAAGGAAGGAAGCCCTCGTCCACCGACCTTGGCTTCGTTTTATGGACAGCGTATTTCCGTCGCCCTTGAGCTGTGCCTCGCTTCTCCGTTCCTTCGGCGTGAAGCCGCGGTTGGTTGTTGCTGGCCTTCCGCCGCTCCCTCCCTCCGCGCGATGTGATGGGCCGCACATTGGTGACCTTCGCGGCGGCTTTTAGGGCTGCGTTGTTGCGCCCAGATGTAGTTTTCCGCTTTTAGCTTCTTTCTTTTGTGCTTAGGTCCTTGGCGACCAGTTCCTCGTGGTTCCCCATGCTGATTTTTTCCATGTTTTTCCATGGCATCATCGCCATCGTGCGATCAATGCGACTTCCCTTCGAGATAAAAATTGCATCGCACAGTGCTTGGCGGGGTCCAAACTCTCTTGGCAGAATGGTCCCGACGTTACGCACTTAACTTTTTTTTTGACGTTGAAGGTGCGCCAATCCAATCCAATCCACTCCAATTGCACAAACAAATGACATGGAACGCGCTCAATTCGCCCGACTTGTCCCACGCGAACTGCGTGGCATGGAACAACGGGCCGCGAGCAGACCGCGCCGAGGGGACAGCTGGGAACTGCAGAGAAAATGGTTGCCGTGGCAGCCAGCCGCGGCCCTCGGCCTGCGTGCCCGCCACGTGGCGCCGCGCACAGCGCGGACCGCTCCTTGCGCGACGTGGCGCCAGCCCCCACATCCACACGGCACGAGTTCGGGTACAAATGGGGCTTTAAAATAACTCATTTCCCGGCGGTCGTTCGTGGCAGTCTACTTGGCGACCTCTGCGGCCCGGCCGGTGGTCCCCGCCAAGCTGCAAGGGCCACGTGGATATGCCACGTGGGCAGACTGAGTTCGCGTCGCCGCTCGCCACGTCAGCGGGCAGCTGAGGTGGACCGTCTGGAACCTTTCCCGGGGAGAGGCCCTTAAAAGAGACGGTCCGGAGAAAGGAGTTCGGCAGTTCCAGGACCCAAGCTTGCGCGGTTCTCGGAGGTGCTCCAGGTTGCGGTGTTCGAGTGACTGCTCAAGCATCAGCAGGAGGAGGAGAAGGCGGCGTTGGAGGGCGGGTTGACTCGACTTTTTTCATCATGGCGCGGGTGTCTATGGCGCTTCTGGCGGGGGCCGTGCTGCTGCTGCATGTGGCAGGAACGACGCTGGCTTTTGGTGACAAGTCCGCCACGCAGAAGTCAGCAGATTATGCGACTGAGACGTACGATGCTGCAGAGAAGCAGGCGAAGGATGCTGCTGCAGCAGCAAGTGATACTGTTGGAAAGGCGTACAAGTCTGCAACCGATGCTGCTGCTCAAGCTGCAGAGCAGGCGAAGCAAGCTGCCAGTTCTGCCTACGGGACATCCAAGAAAGCGGCTTCAGATACTGTAAAGAGTGGTCAGGATACAGCTAATGCAGCGTCTGATGCTGCGATGGAAACTGAGAAAAGCTGGACAGACTGGGCTAAGGAGAAGGTTGGTGGAACCCAGCAGGATGCTTCGGACACAGTAAAGGCCGCACAAGACAAGGCTTCGGATCTGGCAGGAAGTGGCCAGGATCAGGCCGCCAAGGCATCCGAATCTGCATCAGAGACAGGAAAGAGTTGGACGGATTGGGCTCGTGAGAAGGTCGCTGGAGCTAGTGACGAAGCAAGCAAGTACGTTTGTCGACCGTTCAATTTTGCTGCTCTTGTAGCATAAAGGAAGCATTGCTTTTCGCACAGGGATTCATTCCTTCCATAAGTTGCTCGTTTGGCTTGACCTTACAACGTCGTGTTTGAATTAGATTACCTTTTCTTTTCCCATGGGTTGTCTTGCAGGCAAGGAACAGAGATGAAGGATAGTGCCACGAAGTCTGCTCAGCAGACTGCTGATCAAACTCGTGAACGTACAACTGGGCTCAAGGACCAAGCGACGCAAGCTGGTTCAGGTAAACGATTTTAATTACCTTTTCACAGCAAGAACATGGAGCTCTGATTTTTCTGTAGCTGCGTTATCATGTCGACAAGCTGATGCAACGTTTGTCGGTTATTGTGTGTGGCAGGTGCTGCTGGTCAGGCATCCGAGACCGCAGAGAGTTTCAAGAAACAGGCAAGCAGTCTCTATGACCAGGCAATTGCTGCTGCCAATGAGGCTGTAAAGAAAGCTCAGAACCTGCTCTCCAAGTCATCTCAAAATATTGCAAGCCAGGAGGAATATGCTAAGCAGGCAACTGGTGGTGCTGCCAAACAGGCTACGGACCAATACAACAAAGTTCAGGATGCCGCAACCCAAGCCGCCGAGACTGCCAAGCATGCTACCGGTGATGCAGCTCAGCAAGCGAGCGACAAATATGCCGATGTCAAAGAATCTGCCTCAAAGGTTGCTGGAGATGCTGGTGAGAAGCTGAGATCTGCAGCGAAGTCCGGTACAGAGGGGGCTAAGGACAGCTCCGATTATACCAGTGAGCAGGTGAAGCAGGCGGCGGACAGCGCTGCTCAGAAGATTAAGCAGACTGCTGGCTCCACGGAGGGAAAGATTGAGCTGTAAGTTTTGCGGAGCTTACGTGTACATTGCTGTATAGAGTGGATTGGAGGTACGAACGTTTGGTAGTGTAGAGCAAAGGAGGAAACTCATCGGTCAGTCGGTACTTCAATTGTTGCACTCTGTAACGACAAATGTATCAAATTGTGGTTACCAGTGAATGGAGTTCTTACAACACGGTTTGGAATTGGATATTGGTGTTTGTTTGTTCGAGTCGCTGGATATGTTCTGTGGGCGGCGAGTGTATGTGTTCTGCTGATTCTTGGGCCGAGAACGTTGTGTATTTGTTTGTTACTATGGCGGAAGATGGAAGGCAATGCCTGACATGCGTTGCAGACATGTGTTGTAGCTTGCTTGCAACCATGGTTGCGTGCAGGTTTGCCTTATTTGCATTTATAAAAGTATTTTCTTGAGTACAAATTTTAAACTTGAATATTATCTGTTACCACCACGTGCAAACATTAAATGGAGAGAAACATCCCCACCCGACAGGCTACAGTTCAAATTTTGGCGTTCCCAAAATACAGATGTATAGTTGTATGTATAGTTCTTCCTTGAAACGGACAAACAAATCTCGGTCATTTCCTTTTTTGATGGAATCGATCATGCGTTTGTTGCTGGTGAACTTTAAGAAAAATTATGATTTTTTACCTTGCCATCGTTTTCCCCATCGAAACATGTTAGCTGACACTTCTGCACCCTAAAAAGCCCTAAACACCCTAACCCCCCTAAAAAACAAAATTGCACTTCACTCTTCTCGTCTGTTTAGAATGTGTTTGCAACAAACGACCACGATAATAATAGTGAGTGCTGTACTCTCGCTGCACACCCTGCTTTGCATTCGTCCGTCTCCATGCTCTTGTATTGGAGCGCGGGGGACGTCTCGCTCTCGCGCCGACCCGCCCGCGCCTGAAGGTGCCCTCTCTGCGTTTTTGCAGAGCCCGAGCCGCCGCCCGACCCTGTCGCCCGCCCCGCTCCGCCGGTCGCCGCAGCCGTACCGTTCGTACGCGCCCTTGCTTCATGCGGCCTCCTCGCAATAGCACTACCTCGGAGGCAACAACTGTGATGATGATGATGCTACGGGTTGTACGGACTGTTGTACGGAAGCTGTACGGATATACGTACGGACAGGCGTACGGATACTATACGGAATATGTACGGGCGAAAGAGAGACTGCGCATGTGAGAGAGTTCAGGAAGGTCTGTGCAGGAAGAGAAGTGTCAGGCGGAGGAGAAGCGTCTGGCGAAGCGTCGCAAATGTATGGTGCTCAAGAAGGAGGATTCAGAAAGGAGAATTCTGGAAGCTTAGACATTGGGTAGAAAAGAAGCGCTGCGCAGATGTAGAACACAGTGAAGAGAGAACAGGAAGAGAGAAGAGAGGATGAAGTGATCTGTAATGAGGCCTCATATGAAATAAAGAAGTGTTTATGAGTTGTGTGTTGATCTTGTGAGAACATGTGTTTTGTATGTCAAGCTTGAATGTGTTCTCTTCTGTCACAACAACAACATGGAGCATGACCAACACAACATGCTCCACTCCCCACCACTCTCCCTCTCCTATACCAAAATCCCATAGAACGCCTTGTACTGCTTCGACACCGGAGTCTGCGAGAGCTGCTGGACTTTTGGGGGCACGGCAGACACAATACAGACACTTTGGGTGGAAATGCATACAGGTATTGCAACCGAGTGTCGTAACATAGACACAAGTTAAATCACCTTCCTGAAGTTTAAAAAAACCGCTGGGATAGACATAGGTTGAAAGTTCCTCAAATCTTAAGTATCAAACAACGGACTACAAATAATTGGAGAACTATATACCCCCCCCCCTTTTTTATTATCCCGCCCCTGTTTTTTTGAAATCCCACTCTCCCATATTGACTATTCCCGCCCCCCCCCCTCCCATTTTGGCTAACCCCCCCCATTTTGGATATTTCGGGAGGAGATTCTGCTCATTCTCTCTCACTCCTTTGCTCTCCTCTGCTCTCTCCGCTAGTCTCTCTCTTTGCTCTCACTCCTCTGCTCTCTCTCTCTCTCCCCTATACTCTCTCTCCTCGGCTCTCACTCCTCTGCTCTCTCTCCCTCCTCTTCTCTCCTCCGCTCTCTCTCTCTCCTCTGCTCTCGCTCTCCTCTGCTCTCTCTAGTCTCTCTCCCCTCTGCTCGCTCTCCTCTGCTCTTCAAGAGAGAGAGAGAGAGAGAGAGAGAGTCTCCCTCTCTTTTCTGCTCTGCTCTCCCTTTGCGAATGTCTTTACGGACGTTGCGCTGATGTGTGAGAAGGAGAAAACAATGGGGGAATGTCCAAAGTAGAGGGGGGGGATATCCCAAAATGGGAGGGGGGGAATAGCCAGCGGGGCATTAAGTCGGATCAGATTTTCCGAATCTTGCAAGCCACTCCTGAGATGTTTCCTTAGCGAGTTGAGTTGACGTTTTTTTACCGTTACAAAAAAACGATGCAAAGTTAGGCCAGAGCCGTGCTTGAAGCCCGCGGCCAGGAGGATGAAGACAGCGCAGCTTTTACATAATTTAAATTTTATGCACAATAATCTGTATTATACCTTTCATATAATTTCACAACGTCAGCACGGTATTTAGTACAACAACTGCAACGTGCTTTATGAAATAAATGTGCGAACCTTTAGAGCTACTTCAAGGAAGTTGCACGCAGGATATGGTTGCTTTCAGTACAAGAAATGGATGTCAAGGGCAAAGTCATCACCCATTAGAATCGAAAACGGTGAACTTAAAGATAAACGAGATGTAGGAAAAGATTGAAAATAACTATTATACAATTTGGCAAATCTAATATAACAATGACAGTAATATTCTCCTCATACCAAGCATATCAAACAAGCGCTGCACTTCTTTTGAGCAACAAATTGCAGATGACGCACGAGTAGCCTGCAAAGGCTGTCTGACTTATTTCAACTGGGAGCTGTTTTCGTCAAATGCGACTTCATTGTTGGGCCCGTCTGAAATACTTGGAGCATCTTCCGCCGAGCTAGCAAGCTCCGCCACGAGGTTCTCGAGTTTCCAGTGACGTATGGAGATGCTGACTATTTCTCCTCTGAAAGGCTCCGGCGAATCTGCTTTAACTATGTGAGAGATTTCACCAGTTTGTCTGAAGGCCATGGAGGCAACATACGCGAGCAGAGCAGCTCTCTTCATAGAAGTCATAGGCTTCGTCGATCGTTTCGACTGTTCAACTGAAACTGACCCCAAAGGATCCCTCTGAGTAGAGTCCACTCTTTCCTGCGCACGAAAAATAAACAACATGAGACCACCGACTTTATGAAAAACCCGTTATGATGCCCGTACAAACGAACAAAATAATAAGAAAAATAAATGAAGATCCTTGCAAAGCAGCGCTGGCTTTCCCTTGGTGTACTTTTCAAAATATTAGAAAGTCGAGCTGACAAGAAGTACGACAGTTGGTTTTCTATCCCACTAGTTGATTACAGCTCTCAATGAACATACCTGGCCCTCCTTTCCCTGAGCGCAGCACGTTGCCGAGAAATCCCGCGCAACAGAGGTCTCTCGCCATTTAACACAGCTTGCAGTTCTGCCGCTTGTTGCAAAACCAGCGCTATTGCTCCCGAATCGATCTTGATCCATGCAGCGCAAGCTGCCTACGGCCATAGTCGCTGTCCGTCCACAGACATGTGCAGCTGCCATCCTTCCCTCGTCAACAAAACCGACTAAAACAAGGAAATCTTAGCCCCGTATGTCTACGCTTTGAACACAAAAGAAGAAGCTCCTCCCTTCTCTAGTCAGTCTCTGCAAGCAGCTGCGAATACGAAAGCCCAGCCCAGCTCCTCCTGCGGCCGCTGACAGCTCCAAATCCTGCACACCGCAGTGCAGGTGGCCGCTATTTATGAGGCCTCCTGCCGGACAGGCTCCGGCCTCTCCATGCGCCAGGTGGCAGGTTTCGCACGTGTCCAGGTGTTCAAGACACGCGTCCAGAGCACGCTGCGACGTCTGGCGGAGCTGTTGCCTCTGATTGGACAACGTGGCAGCAAAGTGTCCACGTGGTGGCTAATACGACAGAACAGAAGTAAGCCTGCACACGTGGCCGTTGCGGACTGGTCATCGTTTGAGAAGCGGACGACAGCCGGTTGGGTACGGTAACAGGTCACAGGGCGGACCATTGGATCGCTAACCATTGGGAGACCATTGGTTGGCAATGGTTGGCTGGACTGTGGTTCGGATAGCATTTCCAACCAATGGTTCAGTATTCGGACCATTGGCAATGGTTGGCCAGGCCCGAAACCAAAGTTATTAACCGTTACCAACAGTTCCATAAAGGGCTATTATAATCTAAATATGTCGAAGAAATTAACATGACATATTTATCACTGGACTATGGTGGTTAGCAATTGTTGGCAACCATGGAATCCAGTGGTTTGAGCCTTGACAATGGTTGTCAATTACCCAATTGTCCGATCTGTGCCGTACTGCACAGGTCGTACCATTGAATCTGCAAACAATGGCTCAAGTCCCAACCACTGTGATGACAATGATTGCAACCATTGGCGATGGTTGTTGACTATTGGTAAACAATGATTGGCTGCATCTGCCAGTCAATGGTTGCAACCATTGAATTTGATGGTTCAAATGCTGGCAATAGTTGGCAACCATTGATTTTAGGGATTTCTGCACATACTCTTGCGCATTGCAGCTATAATCAAAGAGCTTGAAACAAGGCCACTGTGCTTTCTCCGATTCCGCTTGAACCCACTGACTACTTATAAGCGCTTGGAATTGAGATTGGCAAGAAATTGACAGACATTCCCAGGGCTCAGCTGCCACACAGAATTATTGCACTGTGCGCCTACAAAAGGGCGGACTTTGCTTTCCTTAAGCGCTCGTCTGCCTGTACATACTCTCTCGCAAAACTTTATAGATCTGTATAACAGGTAAGTCCCAAAAAATAAATGGCCAAACTTAACTTTTCTGGAGCATTTTGTAGGCAGAAAATTCTGTGAAGACTGGACATACACAATCAGCCCCTCCTTAGGATAGTGATAAAATTGAATATCAATACGCTCAATCCTTCTCAATGGAAAACTTCCCGGTAATGCCTTCCGCACTGGCCTCCTTGGCCTTCTCCATGAGAGCCCTTAGATCCAAAACCGGAGGATTTGGGCTGGGACGTGGAGCAGCGATCTCTGCCTGTTCTGCGACCACGGGGATGACTGCCTCCTCTTCAACAGTGGGGGGCTCCACCTGTTCGATCTCTACTACTTCTGTGACTGGCTGGGGAGCCGCTTCTGTTACTGTCACTGGAGAGGGCTCTACTTCCTTCACTGGTGCGGGGGATGCTGCTTCTGCTGGAGGGGGGGGTGCTGCTTCTGCTGGAGGGGGGGATGCTGCTTCTGCTGGAGGGGGTGGTGCTTCCTTTACTGGAGATGGTGCTGTTTCATTTTCCTCTTTTGCAGCGATGGACTCTTCTTTCAATTTCTCGACTTTTTCTTTCGCTAACCGCCTGCCTTCTCCTCTGCTACTAGCCTCAGCTGCCCTTTGAGAAGCCGCCAGGGTCAGTGCCGCAGTTGATATGGCCAGAAGCGCTGCTCGACGAGAAGGATAGGGGCCCATCTTACAGCCAGAGTCCTGTGGCAGACAAGCACCGCGACCACCATCAAAAGCAGGCATAACTTGGGGTTCCAACTTTTTCGTAGTCAGTACAGACGTGATAAATAATTTCGCGCCAAATACATCATATACCAGCTTGTGATGCCAGGGATGGCAACTTTCAAGCAATCCAATTATTTTGAGAGTATGCGCGCTGGTTTATGGGCTACCAGTCCTGCAACGCAGCTGGTTCACTTTGAACTTTGCAAGCATTGTCAGATAGAAACTTAATATTAATTTTCTCGCACATGCATCTTCCCATCATGCGTACTCAATACACATGGGAAAGCCACGCTTATTGACTTCGAATTGCTAGCCAACGACAAATAAGCAACTGCTACAATTCAATCCATATAGCCGTGCACAAAAGCAAAAGTTGTGATGCAGAAGCTGGAGGATCCTTGCACAAGCCCACATGAATTGGAGCAGGAAAGCTCTCCACGTCAATATTGCACAACCATACCATTAAAGAGACCAGCCTCAGCAGTCAGGATGATTCGAGCATGGAGCTATTTAGAAAGCGAGCCGAGTGCTTGGCGTTCTCGACTGACTGACATGCACAGCCTCGCCTGAGAAGCCTACTCTCCGTCGTCTTTTTATAACAGATGAGTTCTCATTTGCTTGCAGCAGGCACGATGGATGGAAGTGAACTGCCTTGGATGCTATTTACATTTAAAAGCTACTTGTGCATAAGAGGACATGCCTAACCATACTCATACTCATATTTGATGCTTGTAAAAACGTGTAACGGGTCCGTTCATGAGCTGAAACTTGGCCTCCGTGGAATGATGTCTCAAACACAATGAGCAGGAAAGAAGGAATTGCGAACATTACTGGTCATATGCTTGAGGCTTAATATCTGCTCAGACTTAAATTCACATAATGGATTTGCATACTGAGCACGTGATAATGCATTGACGCACAGGGAGGCGAGATAGAGTCATTCGACGAGACATGAAGTGGTTTTTCCTTCGGGACAGGGGAGGGAAAGCAAGGAAGATGTAATTAACCTTCACTATTTTTTTCCGGGGTTAAAAAGGTAAAAACTGCATCCTCAAGGCATCCATTGCAATGACATTCAAACAAGGAATGAGTGATCAACTGGCATTGCCAATCCTCACACAAGCTCCATAACCGCCATTACTCACAAAAAAATTAGGGCGTCAAACTCTTCAGCAGTAGGCAGCGAACTTACGGTTGCTGTGGAGCAGCTGCCCTCTGCTGACATCCGCACTTGCACTGCGGCTGGGCGCTCATAGGACACAAGCTTCAGTCCCTGCTGTAGGCAGCAAAAAAAAATCAAAACACACAGATTAAGCTCTGGCAGCTTAGAGGTACGAGCTCCTTCATCCAAATCGCTGAAAACTCTCTTTTTTGCGAACCTCCTTGCAGTGACCGGAGGTCACACGCCCCGTGACAATGCAAGGCCCTAGCTTTACCTGCATCTTCGAGCCTGCAGCGAGGGCGGAGGTCGAGGGCAGCATAGCGTTCGCCGAGGCGGCCCCCAACAAGGCTGCGGCAGCCATGGCTGCCTCCTGCCTGCCACTGCCAAGCGCCAACGTTCCCTTTCCAAGCCAAATTGGAGCACGTTGTACCGCCGCCTGCCCGGACAAAACATTTCAGCTAGCGAACGAGTGGAACACCGACGTGGCGCCACAGGAGTGGTCAAGGCGAGCCTCGATTGAAACTTTTGAGCCAGAAATATTTCCCGTACGGGCGGCGGCCGGTTTGCGGCCCGGCCTGGTGCGGTACGGTACGGACCTGGACCTCGCTGCGAGTGACGTGACGCGGCGCGTGGCGGGGTGGGATCTCGCGGGCGGGCGGGCCCGCCAATGGCAGCGCCGCGGCCGAGTCGAAACGTTATCCGTGTGGCACGTGCAGGGGCGGTGCGTGAATGGCCAACGCGCCGGATGGCACCTTTGAGAATTTTGTTTCTGACCGTTTTCTTCCTTCGGTTTGGCGGATGGATGGATGGGTTAATCAGCTTGTTTGTGTGACCGGCGGTTGGTTCGTCGTGGTTCTCCATGTTCTTTTTGTATCGCCATCGCGAGATCAAGGTTTCTTCTTCGAGTTCAGTACGTACAGAAAGAACGACAAAGAGGAGGATTGGCATTGATCTCGCATGGCGATGATGGACACGGACATGGACAAAGTCAACATGGAGAACCACGGGGAACCGGTCACAAATGACTTAGGGACGAAAGAAAAGCTATGAGCGGAACTCTGCTTCTGGGCCCAATAACAGCAGGGCTCCAGAAGCACCCGAGTGGAGGAGGAACGAGTATCGTAATAAAATGCAATGTAGTATACGGGCACGACCGTAGAACAAAGGCTAATGGACTTGTGCATCAGAACCATCAGATGGGCACGAGCCCCCATGCATGCTCGTCATCATGCGTGCTTCCACGCTAAAATTCACACTCACCCACGCCACGCCACGTCAAATTTTACAAAAAAAAAAAGTATGGTTGGAGACCGCATGATTTTGAGGCCATGCCCTCTTAACCCCTAGACTCTTCATCCATTGAACTGAGAAAAAATAAGCGATGTATCTGTGTGTTTGCTGTTCTCAGATCACATTTAATTCAGTCATGAAGCCCACGCCTAGTGCCTGCAGCAATGCATCAAAAGCCTGCAACTCAATGGTGCTTTAAGAAGGCCATTAGGCGTCTCCTCTATGGTTTGAAAGTCTCAGCAATAGACTAAAGTGGGACTCCCCACAGAAGATGGCAATTCTCCATAAGGTTGTCCAAGAATTTGAGTTTTTGTACAATGAGAACTAACACTAAAGTACAAACCCTACGGTTGGGATCTCAGTACGACCTCTTAAGGGGAAAAATAAAATCAATAAATTTGGACCCCTTGGGAGCCGCTTCCTCATATCCCCATCATGGGGGCTAAGTGTAGTAACTTCGGCACAGCGCTAGGCATGAACTTCCTCGCGAAAAGGAAGCAGTAAGCATTGCGATCGTCATTCCAGACACACGTCTTATTTTTCCTCATCCCCCCTATCAACTTCTCGTTCACTTCAACTGCTTCAAAGGCTGTAGGATGCCACCCTCCTCGGCTCCAATCCACATACATCGTCGATCTAAAGGCCAAATCCTGTGGTCGCGTGATGTAAAGGTAAGTCGGAAAGTAATGCTCGTCATTATAACAAGAGCCTTTACAGTAATCTTTGAACTTCTTGTAATACTTTTGATCACTCACAATAGAGAGAGCCACCTCTCTCGTGAACTCAAACCACTGAGATCCTTTCCGCCATTGCTTAAGCGAAACCAGTGGCATGAAGGCCTGCTTATAGCGGCCTCTCCCCCAGGGTCCAGGATCGTCCTTGCTGTTGATAAAACTTTTGTTCGTTAGCATGAAGTAGTTGTAGATAAAAGTGAAGTTATGGAGTGGAATACATGATTCTGAGACGAGGACAAAGCGGTCGTTCAAGGGATCAAGAAGAGCATTCGCCAAGAGCCGCTTTTCGGCATCCACCATCGACATTTTCCCCCATCCGACATCCTGGAAATCACAGCACAACAAAAAGTGAGTCATGCAACTGAACAGGTCATTAACAAGAAGCTGATGTCCGGAAAATAGATTTGAAATACGCCATGGTCATTTATTGCAACACTCGAAAGTCACGAACAACAACAAGCTCAACCAATGCAGTTCCCTTCCTTCCAGAGACTGAAGTAAACCATCACAGAGTCAAACAATTGAGATTCCTCCTTTCCTGCTCTCTTGCACTGATAAGCGTCAGCCCTCTGCATGTGAATGCAGTATAACCAAACTGTACGAATATTTCATTTCGTTCGAATTGACTCCGCACAACATCATTTTGCCTGTAATCGTTTCATCAAATCATCCAATTATTCTTTGACTCTGTACGGCTCAGTGATTCGGTTAGGCTCCTGTACCAGACATTCAATCCTGATCATGCTGACACATCTTCATCACAAGAAGAAGAATTTCAGTTCTCCCTCTACGTCACTTGGCAGACTTGTGTCCACTCCAACTTAGCTGTTCACGCAAACTGAGCCGCAGCATACTATTAGCAACAGCGCTTTCAATTTGTATGTTGGAAGCTTTCCACGGGAGTCTACATTCACTTGCCCTCGATAGATGGTATAGAGGTACAACCCTACACCCCCTTCTAGAAGCTAACACCGCCAATAAAAAGAATAGCCTTCAGTGGATGTTCGAAAATATGATCTTTCTCTCGTGCACCAGTCCTGTTCCATCACAAATGTTTGCTCGAATGCACTGTCAGGGGCCTACATACACTGAAGTGCCTGACTTCTTTATTTCTTAAGTTCAATTCTGAGCCTCGCATCACTTGTTCCTTTACGGGCAAGGTGCATTTCGCTTAATAGCTTCAATTAAACAACCATTGTTTATTTTACATAAGCCAGCTGGGCAATCTGATGGCGGTATTTACACGTCATCAGATTGCTTGACTTCCAGCGGTCTCACATCACTTCAAAATTAATGCATCAACCAAAGGTCAGCTCAATGATGCCGAATAAAAGGCAAGCTGCATCAGCAAGCTGGCTTCTGCAACATGGACCTAGGGCTTGATTAAGCAACATCTTGGTCAATCAACATCCGTCACTTTTAACTGCTATTCTTTCAGCCTGCTGTAAAGTAAGACATGACTATACCAAATTTTGATTGGAAACACGACCACATATAAAGAACATCACCAGAATTTGACATTCCATCTGACTGAGTTCAATTCAGAACTTGCGAAGGGCTTCCTTTGCTTCCTGAACTCTCGCCTTGGCGAGACAGCGCGTTGATCTGAAGCTTGCTTTGGAATTTTCGTCTTGCTGGGCTCAGAAGGCTTTTTTTGACAGCATTCAATTCACTACCTTCCAGCTTTTCCCTTCTTTCTCCTTGTGATTCAGTTTTAGGCTGACCTATAAAAGCAGCCTCGACTTTTCTAGTCCCTGCTGTCTGATGTCTGCACGAGAAGCAAATGAACATGGTAACCGAAAGCAGATCCACTCACTCTTCCCATGAAATGTTTCACTCCTCCTATACAATGGTGTGATGTTGCAAATGAGACTTGCAGCTTGACGACCTACTCACCCTCCATTGCCTAACTCACCTGGCTTGGAATCTGACGCCTCCGAAACGGCCGTGGGAGGGTGCGTGTGTACTCGTATCCAGGTTTGGCATGTATATAAATGGAATACTTTCTCCTATAGCCTCTGAAGAACCGCCACCAGAATGGCGCAAGCGGAAGATCCCCTCGAACCAAAAACAAAAATGCCAGCTTCCTCTTCGAACTAACATCCCACTTTTGCGGCGATCCCATCCCGGTTTGAAGCGCGCGTTCAAAGAGTTCCTCGTCGTCCATTTCGTGCCAAACATCACTGAATGGATGTGCCCCGGGCGGCGCATCCACATCCCCTCTAAGGAGCTGCGCTATGCTGTGCATTTCTGCTGAGAGCTCTCGATACGGTCTCTCCGTAGAAACGCTCTCTCCACTTGCATGCTCCTCTCTCTCCTTCCCTCCTTTGTCCTCCAGGACTGTTTTATCGCTGGCCCCATCCTCATTGCCTTTTCCACAGCCTTCTGCGACACTTGCCTTTGAAGCTTCGTTCGTTGCAGGTCGCTGTTCGAGATTCGTCTGTCCAACATCTTCCGAGGTGGCAAGCCCTGCGTCCAACATGAACTGCAGCAGTCCTGCCTGCTCCTCAGCGCGCTCCCCTGCAAAAGAAGTGGCTTTCTTCCGACTATACAGGTTCCGGGTCACACCGGAGGAGCTTTGCAAACCGAGGAAAAACCCTAAAGCAAGGCCGCATATGAATGTGAGGGCCGCAATAAAGCGCCTGTGCACCTTGCCTATGTGCAAAGGGCGCTTTGCAGGAAGGGCGTGAGCTTCAATCATGCCGCCTGCGGCTTGCGTCCATAGCCCTCCGCACCTTCCCCCCTCTCCCTCCCTCTCCCTCTCCTCTCTCCGTCACCCTCTCCCTCTCCTCTCTCCGTCACCCTCTCCCTCTCCCTCCCCCTCTCCCTCTCTCTCCGTCGCCCTCTCCCTCTCTCCCTCTCTCCTTCCCCCCCTCTCCGAAAGCCGTCCGGAGTCCGTCCAACGTTGGCAGCGGCGAATGGGCGACACACGGTTTAGCGTGGGACGCTTTTGGGCAAACTCGGCATTCTGCAAGCGCGCACCGCGTCCGTACAGCACGGCTATCGTACGGTTTGACCGATCAGCGGTACGGCTTCGTACGGCAGCCGTAGAGTCGGAGTCGGCAGGCCCTGCGATTGGCGCGCAGGGCGCGACCTCGGGCGCCGCGGCGACGTGACCACGGGGGGGACCTCTCGGTCGCCATCCATTCACAATTTTTTTTTTTTTTTAAACCTAGTCGATGGGGCCTCCAATGGCGATTAGCCACGTGTGCAAAAGGGGAGACGTGGCGAGTCGACATTGGACGATGCTCGAGTCTAGTTCGCAGTGCAGGAGGCCTCCTCCGTGTTACGCTACAAAACCGTTCATGCGCTACGTTGAAGGGCTTGGAATCCCAACCCTAAGAGCCTAAGCCATGCACCATAACCCCAAACTCATAGAACCCTAGAACCTTAAAATTATAATCCTAGAACCCCAACCCTACTCTTAACCCTAAGACCAGAAGCCCTAGCCCCTAACCCTAAAACCCTGACCCTACAACCCTAAAACTATAACCTTAGACCCTAAACCCTACGCCCTCCCCCCCACCGCGCGCAGTGCGTGAAGCCGGAGTCGTGGGGAACTGGACGAAGGCGAAGGAAGGCCTGGGAAGGCGATGGGAAGGCTATGGCGGTCGGCAAGGTCGTCGTTAAAGAGCACAATAGGAGATTAGGGACATGGAAATGTATCGTCGGCAAACCAGACGTAGCAATGCAGATAAGGCCTTGAAAACATAGAATAGTGAGGTCTGTAACAATGGTCTTGGGAGGCAAAACATTTTGTATTGACAAATCGCCCATTTTTCTTTACAGGGGACAGTGGTGGGGTGGGCTTTAGAGTAGGGGGGCACTCCGCTCTGAATCGAATGCGTGCTAGTTTTCTATTTACGATGGAAAATTTTACATTTTGCATTCGCAAGGGATGATGTATGTATGGTTAACTCGAGCTCAAGTATAGCATGAGATCGGTTGTCATGTATTGGCTAAGCATTGAAGGCGGAGACTGCATTGATTGGCGCAATTGCGGAACAAGTAGGGCGGCATAGCGGCTATGCATGACGTGCTGAGGACTAAAAGGGCTGCGTTGTTGAGCCTAGGCATAGCTTTTTGCTCATAGCTTGTTCCTTTTGTCATTAGGCCCATTGTGACCAGTTCCTTGTGGTTCCCCATTATGATTATTTCCATGTACATTTGATGGCTTCGCCATCGTGAGATCAATGCCGCACCTCTCTCTCGTGCTGAGGACTGAAAGCTTCTCATCTGATGCGTTTTTCTGACGGTTTCGGTCCAGTGATGTTTTTTTTCAAGCCAACGCCGATGAGTTACTGCCGTACGATCAGATTACGTGCATGCAGGCGGGCCCGCTCGGGATGTCAAATTTGCCGTCGCCCGCTCGAGATCCTGGTCGCATGCCAAGCACTGCCCGGCATTGACTCACGGATCGCGGGCCGGGGTGGCGGCGTGCGGGCCGGCCGCTAGGCATGCCATGGCATGCCATGCCATGCCATGAGATCATCCGACGTGGCGCTCCGCTGCCTTCCCCCAGCTGCATGCACGCGCGTCTCCGTGTCGCCATACGGGCGGACGGGCATGGAGGGGGGTAAAGGGGCGGGGTTGTCGGGTTACTCGCGTTGTATGTCTCAGTTAAACTGGCCGTTCGAAGGTTCCAGTTCCCGTGGAGGTCGCCGGCCAAGTCATTGCCGTGCGGCGACAAACCACTCGGTGCCTCTCTGTGACGCCGTCAGCGCGCCTGCTGGTGCCACGTGCCCGCTCGGCCGTCCGCCTTTCGCCACGTGTCGCAAACGTGGCTAAATGGCAATGCTTGAGCCAGCCGTCTATCCAGGACGTGATGTCGGCGAGACGACGTGGCGACCCTGGGGAGGCGCTACGTGGCTTCCTTGCTCTTGCCAGGGCGGATGCGCTCAGGGCTCGCTGGCCATCACGTTGAACTTTTCGGAGGTATAGGGACGACAGGCGGACTGCTTCGAGCGCTGAGGAGAGAGACTGAGGGCGGGAGAGAGAGGGAAGCAGTAAGTACCGGGAGGGAGAGAGAGACGACTGAGCAGACCGAGCAGCAGCAGCGAGGAAGGAGAGAGAGGCAGGGGAAGAGGGAGAGAAAAGGGAGGCGCAAGGCCGCGAAGGCCTGAAGGGCGGGCGCCATGCAGAGCGTTCTGAAGAGGAAGTCAGGGCACAAGCTGAGCGAAGCGGTGGACGTGTGTCTGGCGGAGGTCACGAAGGCAAAGAAGGAGTTTTACGAAGCGAAGAAGAACGTGGATCACAGTAGAAAGTTGACCGATAGTCTCAAGATGGACTCTCGCATGCACGGCTCGCAGGTTCGATTCGAGGTGGCTGTCCTTAACTTCAGCAAAGTCTGCAAGTTGTGGAGCGAGAAGAAGTATGACATGGACGCGGAGCTCACCACGGAGGAACGTGACCAGCTTCTGCCTAAGGACCATGACCTGCACACGGCAGCCTAGACTCACAACAGGCCTCGGCATTGACCCTGCATCTTATTGAAGAATTTGTTGGAGCTGTTGCGGTTTGTACATACGCTGTCAATCCGTTTTTTAGCTGTTGATCCTCGTCGTTGAGCTGGAAGAGATCCAACTGTCATTATCACGGACGGAACACGCAGTTCTTGTAGAGAAAACTGCTACTTGGCGTCAACATGTAGACTGTGGTTCAGAGGCTGATGATGATGTTATTTTATTTTCAGATGCCCGACTAGCTCATGTTTCGGAGAATAGTTGTGGCAGTTACCTTGTCTGTCAAGAATAAGGGCTGGTATAGTTCTTGATGAACGAAGTTCTGAACTAGCAGACTGTAAAATATTATCCATATCAGCTCTCGAATGTCTTCGATGGTTGGTTTAATAAGATGCGCTTCGTTGCATACTTGCGCATTGGTAGTTTATCTTCAGAGTGGAAAGTTGATTTGATGGTTTGTATCTCTGGTATTGGTTTGAATACTCGCAATATTTACGTGGTAATAACTCTTCATGTCAATCTAGTTACGTCTTCCCTGCTGTTTTCTTTAGAAATGTATACAACCCAACTACGAGGTGATTTTTTACAATACTTAATTGGAACGATCGTCTTGAGATTTCATTGAATGGAGGGCAGCAACTTATCTGCTAAGGACAAGCCAATAGAAGGGACATATTTGACAGTGACGAGATACTTGATCCAGATTCTCATGCAGATAGGCAGGGGGCTGTTTAAAAGACGGCCGGCACATGGAATAGCTCGAATAGTATTTAAGTACAAAAGACGTAAGCGGACAGCGCATCACAGCCCGAGCCTGTCCTAACACTGCATGACAAAGTTTAAAAGTCGACGCTTCAATAACCAATTTGGAACTTTGCAAAAAAAAAAAGGGGGGGGGGGGGGGGGGGGGAAAGGAAGGACTCTGCAAATCTGGAAGTTATTTGGACGAAATATTATTACTAAGCCAGCCAGCAATGGAGTGTAATTGCGCACATGCTGCCTAGTATCGCCTTTTTCTAATGCACACGCAGTGATTCCAGTTGCAAGTTCGACACAGTGGAAGCAGCCTCACTAGCCAAAGTGATTTGCAACTCGTGGCTTTGATCAGATGAACAAAGATGATGCCACCTTCCATGTACTGTTTAGCTACATATCTGGAAATGCCTCCTTATAATCACGTAAAACGATCTTGTTTGTAACGATTGAATTCCGAATGATAAGAAGCTACACCAGAATTGGTGAAGAGCATAGAAGTAACAAAGAGTCACGCTCCCTTCAGAATCCAGATGTTCCAAGCTCCAAGTTTGGATCCTCTTTATACCGCAAGCAGCATGCCGGCGAACATCAGTGCTATGGAAAGCAGCTGAATTTTTGGGTTGATAGCGTCCATTCCTGATCAGCAACGTAAAAAACACGCAATGAAACTTGTACGCGCTTTCTAGTTTTGTATTCAGAGGCTCCTTTCCATGACTTAAATTTAAAAAAATTAGTAGTTTGCAGAAACAAAGACGGCGGGGGAAATGAATGCATGAAAGGCCAAGTATCCAAAATAAGGATGAAAATTAAACATTAGGTGGCTCACCTGCGCCATTTGGTGGAAGCGGAGGTGGGCCTCCAGGAGGGGGACTATCCTGAACGACTGAGCCTGTTGGCGGGGGTGGAGAAGAGGACACAGGCGCTACGGCAGGAGTGGGCGACAGGGGCGCAGGTGCAAGTGCAGGTGCAGGTGCAGGTGCAGATGCAGGTGCAGGTGCAGATGCAGGTGCAGGTGCAGGTGCAGATGCAGGCGCAGGTGCAGATGCAGGTGTAGATGCAGGTACAGGTGCAGGTGCAGGTGCAGGATTCAGAAATCCAGAATCCGGAGAGGGAGCAGGGCTCGAGGTATCCAGCGATGGAACTGGTGCGGGCCCTCCAAAAAATGAGATCGGCACAGGGTCTGGTCCAGGAGCCGCAGCAGGCTCCTGCGCCGCAGCAAGGGTCGAAGTAAGAAGGATGAACGCGAAGAGTGCTGCAGGGAGGGACGCCATGGCTGCGCTTGCAACTCGCCCCCTCGCTCCCAGCTGCACGCACCCACGCAGTTGACGCGCCGGCGATATACTTCACAAGCTCGCGAATGGGCGCGAGTGGTGTGATGGCGCAGCCGCGGAAACCGCAGGTTACTTCGTTGGGCAACGTGAGCCGTCGATCTGGTCGGCGGGAATGACGTGGGAACATCGCGGTCGTCAGTCGGGTGAAAGGAGGAGGCGGTTTGACGGAGCAAGCGGTTGGTTGGTTGGTTGGCGGTCGTCAGCCGCCTACTGTCGCCTTGCTTGCTTTCGTGTGCCATCGGGCAGCCATTGCGGGCCCATGCCCATGCCCGCCATGCCCATGCCCACGCCCATGCCCATGCCCATGCCCATGCCCATGCCCATGCCCATGCCCATGCCCATGCCCATGCCCATGCCCATGCCCATGCCCATGCCCCTGCCCATCCCCATGCCCCTGCCCATCCCCATCCCCATGCCCATGCCCATGCCCCTGCCCCTGCCCCTGCCCCTGCCCATGCCCATGCCCATGCCCATGCCCCCTGCCCCTGCCCATGCCCATGCCCATGCCCCTGCCCATGCCCCTGCACATGCCCCTGCCCATGCCCCTGCCCATGCACATGCACATGCCCCTGCCCATGCCCATGCCCCCTGCCCATGCCCATGCCCCCTGCCCATGCCCATGCCCCCTGCCCCTGCCCATGCCCATGCCCATGCCCATGCCCATGCCCATGCCCATGCCCATGCACATGCCCATGCCCATGCCCATGCCCATGCCCATGCCCATGCCCATGCCCATGCCCATGCCCATGCCCATGCCCATGCCCATGCCCATACCCATGCCCATGCCCATGCCCATGCCCATGCCCATGCCCATGCCCATACCCATGCCCATGCCCATGCACATGCCCCTGCCCATGCCCCTGCTCATGCGCCCATGCCCAGGCGGTTGGCTGGCTGGTTGGCGGGCGCACAGGGCGGGGTGGGGCGGGGCGGGGGCCCCGGCCGGGGCAGAGCCAACGGTACCCGACGGTCAAACGGCTAATGGGCCGTTTTCCATGGTGCACCTTTTCACTCCAACTACCGTACCGCAGTTGGACAGCGAGGCGGCGGTTGAAAACTATGGAGTCATCGCCATCGCGATCATGACGCATCGCTCCGCGTTTCCAACTACAGTACAGAAAAACAGTCCGCACTTGCCAGCGCGGTGGAAAATTTCATTGAACTCAATATGGCGAGGCCATCAAATGTACATGGACAAAAGCAAAATGTGGAACCACGAGGGACTGGTCGCAAAGGACCTAAACACAATAAAACGAAGCTAAGAGCGAAAAACTACGCCTAGCCATAACAACGCAGCCCTAGAAGCAGCCGCGAACTTGCCAGTCGGTTGAATGTCGGAGGGGCGCCGCTTTTAGCGCAGCCGCTGCCAACGAAAAAACGCCACGTGGCACCTCATGAAACATAGCAACGAATGCTAGAGTTGCCCCAGACCCTGACGCGCGGCGTACGGCAGTCTATCACGTCACGTGTCAGCAATCCAGCATCCAAGGTCTTTAGATTTGGATTCTTCTTAGATTTCGCCAGCCAAATACCGGGACCATACGTGAACCGTCCGCTCGTGCGAAGTTACATCAGCAAAGTTGGATTACATCAGCAAATGCGGATGAAGTTGAACCAGGAAACAGGAGAGGGAAAAGGGCGTTGATCTCACGATGGCGAGGCCATCAAATATACATGGACAAAATCAACAGCATGGGGAACCACCAGGAACTGATCGCAAAGGACCTAAGGAGAAAAGAAAGAAGCCAAGAACGGAAAATTACGCCTCGGCGCAACAACGCAGCCCTCCCTAGAAGCTGCCGCGAAGGTCACCGATGTGCGGCACATCACATCTCGCGGAGGGAGGGAGCGGCGGAAGGCCACCGACACTTTTCTTTTTAGGGTCTTTAGGAGAGATGAGATGAGATGAGAGATGAGGCATTGATCTCACGATGGCGAGGCCATCAAATGTACATGGACAAACTGAGCATGGGGAACCACGAGAAACTGGTTGCAAAGGACATAAGAACAAAAGGAAACCAAAACACCAACCAAA
The DNA here is from genome assembly GCA_037447605.1 of Zygnema circumcarinatum. Lineage (NCBI taxonomy): Eukaryota > Viridiplantae > Streptophyta > Zygnematophyceae > Zygnematales > Zygnemataceae > Zygnema > Zygnema circumcarinatum. Next base: position 1,521,845 of record CM074814.1, read on the forward strand.
CCATGAAAACACACCCTTACATCCCCCACGCGGCAATCCATCGGTCAAGGCTCTGTACAAACAGACGTGGCCTATCCAACGGTGAAAATGTTGAACTCTCACACGCGGAAATCCAACGGTTTGTGGAGGTACACGTGGCTCATCCAACCGTCAACATTGCTGCTTGTTCGCACGCGGCAATCCCGCGGCGAGTGCGCTATTCGACCCCCCCTGTACGGCGTCGCAGTGGAAGGCGCCCCACTTCGTACGATAGCCGGCCGCGCCCTCCAAACTTTTGAAAAGAAAAGGAATTGGCGGGAAGGGGAGCTGGCGGGGGAGGGAGAGAGGGAGGGGGAGGGAGAGGGAGAGCGAGAGGGAGAGGGAGCAAGAAGCGCTCCGCCATGGCTTGCTCTCGCGCTCCCTCGCCTCCCCCCGCCTCCGCTTGCACGCGAACAGAGTTTGATGCGTTTCCATACAAGCCGTACGCCATCCAGGAGCAGTTCATGCAAGCCGTCTACCGCGCCCTTACGCAAGGCGGCGTGGCTATGGTGGAGAGTCCTACTGGTAAGGGATCGCGCAGATGATTGCTTGCTTCCTATGAATCTTACTCGTTGAAATTTTTACGTTGTATTGGCTCAAGCTATGAAATTACTCAAGGAGACCTGTGAATTTCCTAAATAAGAAATTCTTGACACTAAATGGATTTCTATGATTGATTTTTCGATTCATTCCTTAGAGCAAGACGCTGCTTGTTCCAATTGGTTAAGGGAGAATGGGAAGATTTTGGCAAAACATACTTGTTTTTCACTGCGGACCTCGTAGCGTGGTAGGCAGATATAGACACGAGAAGCGAAGGCTGTACAGCTGACGTTCCTGATTCGAATTAGTAGGAAGGCCAGAAAGTGTTCTACATAAACTTCTAACATGCATATCCGGCAAGTCCTCAATGTCTCCGACACAATGGCATTTCCTCCATCAGGGACAGGAAAGACTCTGAGTCTCATATGCAGTGCTTTGGCATGGCTAGAAGACCAGCACAAGCTTCAGGTGAGCAGTATTGCTTATTTTCTCAGGGAACTCCGAAATTCTCACGATAGGTTGTATTTGGATTTTTTTGACGGTTCGTTTTGTGCATATTCTATCTCGGTTTCGATGTTTAAAATGTGTCATCCCTGCACCTTCTGGATCCATTTCACTTCGTCTGTCCAGCTCTTCCACCCTTTATTTCTCCATTTTTTCTACTTTATCTCTCTCCTCCCCCCCCCCCCCAGTCTTAACTGTCTTGCGGGTGCTTTCGGTGCTTTTACTTATGAAATTAATGTTCCGTAGAATGAAACGAGCTTAACCAGCTATCTTATAACATCAGCGATAAAAATTCATATGAAGGACTAATTGCTTCGATGACGTAATTTGTCTTCTTATTCGTTTACAATCATCTCTAGAGTTTTCTGAAAAAAAAAAAAAAAAACCCTTTACCGCTAAGGTACCAGGACGCGACTGTGTTCACCAAATTTGCGAGTGTCTTTTCCCTGTTTCTGTGCTTCATCAGGAAGTTGGCCTTGCGTCAATGCATTCCACAGATCAAAATGGTCAGAAGGCGGATGCTAAGGAAGAAGAGCCGGATTGGATGCAAGACTTTGACAAAAACCGTGAGCAAAAGGAGCAAAAAAAGAAAGAGGAGAGGCGGCGAGTAAGGTTGCAAGCAGTCGAGCAGCGAAGACTGCAGGGAGTACGTGTAAGGGAGGATACTGGGAAGAAGCATAGCAAGGTTTTTACTTTAGGAAAAGCAAGTAGCAAAGTTAGACAAGGAGTGAAACTTGAGAGCAAGGAGCAGTCTGTGGAGGCTTTTGGAAATGGCATTGACGATGACGAGTTTTTGGCTGAAGACTGGGACAGCGACGAGGAGGGTTTTCACAAAAGAAAAAAGGTAAGAAGGGTTGAAGTTCAGTGGGTTGTAGGATAGTCCTGATGTTACATGTGTTGAACACTTGACATTGTCATTTCTATCTAATCCACTCATGCAGTTCAATGGCTCCACGCATGCAGAAACCTGCTGGACAGCCGAGTAGTGACAATGAGAGTGATGACAGCAAGACAGAGGAGGAGGAGGAGGAGGAGGAAGAAGAGCCGCTCAAAGTCTTTTTTTGCAGCAGGACGCACTCGCAGGTTATCTTGCTCCCTTCACAGAGATATCACATGTCCATGTAAGCAAGGACTACAGCTACGAGAATTATGAGTTTCAATAGAAAGATTTGTAACGTTGCTCCAATACGGGAAGCACATGTTATGAGTCTAGAATGCCATTGTAGCATGATCCAAGTACGAAAGGTGACCGCAGATAATCAAAATTGGACGGCTATCATCTCAATTTCAGAGAACTGAAAGAGTGAAATTACCTTGCCTAAAATGTCAACTCCTGAATATAGACGATATCATTGTCAAGCTGATAGTAAGCCTAGGTGGAGGCCCGAGCAAGCATAGTTTACTAGTTCGAACCGAATTCTAACCGTTTTAAGTCCGCAAGAGGGTCTGCAAGCGATGCACCTGTAGAGATAGTTGAACCACTAAACGGGCGATCAAGAATATTCTTGAAGATTGTACATAAGAAATGATGAACCGTCGCCTGAAAGGATGCAAAGAACTTATTGTACATAGTAAAGACAATGGTGTCGAATGAGAGTGTGGCTCAATCTACTGCATGCATTGCTCATAGGCAATCATCAACACCAAGCTCGCTGTTTTTCGGAAGGACAATCTCTCATTCTTGTCGCTTTCCTCGTTCTTCTAAACAGCTGACCCAGTTTATAGGAGAGCTTCAGAAGACGAAGTTTGCATCATCTCTCAGAGCAGTGGCCTTGGGTTCCCGAAAGAACCTCTGCATCAATGAAGGTACTGTATCTACACCCAGCTTATTTCAACATGATGCTCAGAGATGAACGCAGTAGCTTTTGTTAAAAATTGGGCCTTTTGGAGTTGCAGAAGTTCGTCACCTCGGCAGTGCATCCCGCATTAACGAGCGCTGCTTGGACCTACAGAAGAACAGAGACACACTCAACAAACGAGTATGTCTCCTGCAGCACAATCTTCACCTTTTTGCCGTTTGAGAAATGACCTAAGAATTCCTTTATACTCTTGGTGCCAGTGTTCCCTCCTTTAGGGTGTTTACCTGCGGTGGCATAATGACAGAAGCGACATTGACAGGCCTTCGAAATTTATATGCAGGAGAAGCGTGGACCCAAAACGAAGCAGCCATCATCTGCAAGCACTTGTCCCTTCAAGAAGCAAATTGGCCGCTTTCGCGACGAGCTGGCCATATCAGCACCCCTCGACATTGAAGACCTTGTGGAAGTTGGCAAAAGGCAGGGCTCTATGCCCTAACTTCGAGGAAGCAACAGTGGACACTCCAATAACAACGCAACTTTTATTTCAGCACAAGCCTAACATCATGAGCCACATGAAACTGCTTGTCTTGGTTTTGAAGGCTGACGCAGTTCCAATGTGGCGTCCTTATCGACGAAAGTTCAGGGAATATCTCCTGTTCCTTAGAACTGAACAAGTAGAATTGTTGTCTATGGCATGTTATTGTGGTTGCAGGCTTTCTGTTTGTCCGTATTATGGGAGTCGGTCAGCTTTGGCGCAGGCAGATGTAGTTGTGCTGCCTTATCAATCTCTCCTCAACAGCTCCACCCGTGACTCCTTGAAAGTGCGACTTCGTGGATGTGTGGTCATATTGGATGAGGCACACAACCTGATCGATACTGTGAATGCCATCCACAGTTGTCAGCTGTCAGCAGTGCAGGTATGCTGAAGGGAGAGCCCGTTGAGGAATGGAAAAATGCAGAACTAAAATAAGACTGGGAAACCGCGAACATGTTGTATGAGACCAGAAAAATGTGCTCAAGATAAGATCTGGAAATGTCCTCTTGATTGCTATCTGCGTCTGTTCTCCAGCAAAGAATGTTAGTCTCCTGCCAGGAGAAGTCAGCACTCTTATTGACAAGGTTGATTTTAAAACTGCAGGTGGCAACAGTTCATTCGCAGCTGCAGGAGTATCTGGCCAAGTTTCGCACTCGGCTTGCCCCATCTAACCGGCGGTGCATTCAGCAGCTGCTTCTTATTGTTGAAGCTTTCGCCGAATTCCTAGGTCGCCCGTCTCAAGGTAACCTTGAAATATGCCGACTCGTTCAGCTAAAACAAAGAATCTGCCAAGAATGCTCGCTCGACACTATTTTTTTTCTTTTTAATTGGGATTGCAGTTATGATGGATATGAACACTCTATCCGGCATGAACATTCTGCTGGAGTAGTTCATTTGCAGAGGCTATGCGCATGAGCGAGTTCGAGTTCAGGTGCGGAATTGACAACCAAAACTTGGTACGACTGTCCGCATTTCTGCAGACGACAGATGTTGTTCACAAGGTGAGAGTGGCAGGAGAGCCGTCTATCACAGGGTACAAAAACAAACTAAATACTTGGGCCAAAACATGAAACGTCCATTTTCCTCACGAACGGTCTTTGAATTCAGCGACCTTGCAGTCGGCTTAAGGGGTATTCGCAAACCTGTACTGTAGCCATGGCTATGTCAGAAGCCGCTGCTGTCAAATTTACCTTTCAGTTTCAAGAAAAAAAAAACGAAAAAAGAAGACCCCATGTTGGTAATATGTATGCATGAGAAGAGACATGATGAGCACACCACTCTCTATGAAACAACGGAAGGTTCAATAATAGGTTCAATAATGATGGCAGATCAGCGGCTACGGCGAGAAGCAGCATATGCGAGAGCTGGCAGCGAGAGAGAGAGGGCCCTCTCTTGACCAGGCTACAAGCAGAAGTGCGGGAGTGACTGCACTGCGAGCCCTTGCAGACTTCATAGCGGCTCTCACCAGTGCCGATGCAGATGGGCGGATCATTATGGGAGACAATGGACGAGCCAATGCGGATGGTTCTGAAAATGCAGGCGCAGCAAGTGGGCTTTACTTGAAGTTCATCATGCTGAATGCTGCAAGACACTTTGCGGAGGTATGAAAAGTGGGAAAAGAACACCTGCGCATCACCTGACAAATGCCTAAACGTTTGCCTTCCTTCCTTTCGTCGGTTTACTTTTGTTCCTCTGTTCGACTAAGTTGATCTGGAGACTGAATGCAGGTTGTTCAGGAAGCCCGAGCTGTTGTACTGGCTGGTGGCACTCTGCAACCTATGGCCGCCCTGAGAGAGGCTCTCTTCCCGCACCTCCCTCCCAACCAACTGCACGTGTTCTCCTGTGGCCATATTGTGCCTAAAGAGAGTGTGCTGCCAATTGCGTTAGCCAGGGGACCCTCTGGAAGGCTTTTTGACTTCAGCTTTCAGTCGCGGAGCACCCAAGAGATGGTAGGGCATTACAAGCATCAGTTGCCACTTTTGGCTTTCTTGGAACCCTTGTTGATGCCGCTGTAGACCTAAAAATTGGAACTCCTCTACAATGACTTGCTTCTGCAGGTGCAAGAGCTCGGCCGGCTGCTTATCAACCTTTGTTCGGTTGTTCCCGAGGGCGTTGTATGCTTCTTTCCCTCGTTTGCTTACCTCACAGAAGTTTGGGAGACATGGGAAAATGTCGGGATTCTTCGCACGATTAAACAGAAAAAGGTGGTGTATCGGGAACCTCGCAGCACAGCAGGAGTGGAAGAGGTTTTGCGGCAATATCGTGAGAGCACAGAAGAAGATGGGAATGAGATAGTGGAAGCACACTGCACCGTCGATGCAAGATGCTCAGAGGGGTTAAGGGCCGATGGAGGTGCTGGGGGTGGTGACTGTGAAGCAAATCGCAACTTGCATGATCACTATGAGAGAGTTTCTGGATTGCCAAAAATGTCTGACAGAATTGAAGGAGTGGGAAAGGGAGAGCAGGGAAGTTCTGCAGGTTTTGGAACCTTTGGGGTAGGTGACTTTATGGGCAGAAAGCCAAAGAAGAAAGGCGGTGCTTTGCTGCTGTGTGTAGTGGGAGGAAAAATGTCGGAAGGTATTAATTTCAGCGACGGCATGGGAAGATGCGTTATTGTGGTCGGTATGCCCTACCCTAATCCTTCAGATCCTGAACTTGTTGAAAGGATGAAGTACTTGGATGGATTGGCAGTCCAAGGAAGTAGCGAGGCTGATGGGAAAGTAGATCATTTCTTGGTAGAGGGGAGGAGTAAAGGAGGAAGCGAAAGGCTACCCAAGAAGCACTCTGGCAAAGCAGACTGTCAGAGGGCTGATGAAGAGGCACAGGACCTTCTTCTGAGGCCATGTGGCAACCGGGGAAGAGACTACTACGAGAACCTTTGCTGGAAGGCAGTGAATCAGTCCATCGGTAGGTCCAAATCCGACAGGAAGAAGTTTGAAGTTCAGCCGATATGCAGCAAAGGAAATAAAAGGATCAGTTCTAGCACGTTATGTGAGGCTAACGCTCATGCAGCTCTCTCTTTTTTTCTTCTATTTGCAGGCCGAGCTATCCGCCACATTAATGACTATGCGGCGATCTTATTGGTCGATTCTCGATATTCTGCTGCCAGGAATGCTTACGCAGGGCCCCAAAGGGCCGCCTTGAAGCTTCCAGAATGGATCCGGGAGAGTCTGGTTGTGCCGAGTGGCGGCTTTGGCGAAGTTCAGCGCATGCTGCTGCACTTCTTCAAAAGGAACGAGGCCCGAATGGTGAATGCGAGGAACAGGGGATCTGGCGGAGCAGAGGGGACCTGTGATAGCAATGTGGGGATGTAGAATCAGTGAGAGCTCATTCCAACACATTGTAGTGGGCGCATCCGTTGAACCGCCTGCATACTTCCGAGGGTGGGAAAATCGCCATGGTGTTACAACCTAGTGTTGGAATCATCACTTCACAGTTCCGGTGCGTTCTCTCCCCTCTTCTCTACTCTTCCTTTCAGCTGTGTGGCGATCACACGTCCATTCATTCGAAGGTGGGTTCAGACTTAGAGCTTTCACACTTTGGAGTTCAAAATCAGTACGCGCTTTTTTGTGAATTGAGTGGTAACATGAAGAGGCATTTCATTTCGGTTGTTCTTCAGGTCTGAAACCCTCTACTTTGTACAACGCTGCAACATCTGCTTTATGCCCTTTTTTTTTTCTGCCCCTTTGCTCTTCCCCTCCTTTTTTAGATCTTTTCCGCCAGCAGAGGTAAGGCAGTGGGAGGCGGATTGTGCACATCCGAATTTCAGCGGAAAGAGAAAAGTCTCAAATATGAAAAACACATAATCGAGCATTGGGTTAAACTGTGAGCGCTGGAGTAAACTGTATTTCTTCCATATTGGAAGCTTCTTGTAAGTGATAACATCTCAAAATATCAGAAGACGTCATCTAATGAAAAAAGAAAATGGAACGTATGTTTGATTCGTCTATTCTGGAATTGTGGGGGGTTGCACGGGTTATATTCACATATTGTCTTTATTTTCCACTTTCAAATGAGTGAACTCGTCATGAGAGAAAATAGTCTCCTCTCGGGTTTTTCGTCCTGCAGCGGATAACTGCAATATAACACAAGAGTAAGGAGACGAGAGCCCCTCTAGAAGAAACTCAAAGCCCTCCATATCCTAAACATTATTCACGAGCTTTTTTGCCACCCGCCGTAAAAAAGATTAAGGCTCCTTCTAGACCACTTGCGCTACCCGTGGCGGAGATACTTAGATTTGGAATGAAAGAAGAAAATCCCAGTATGAACAGGCGAGATAAACTACCCCTTCTTATTCCACGCCTCACTTGCGAGTGCTCGTTGTTGTAATGCGAAGGAAGTAGAAGAAAGCGAGGCGGAAGGAGAGAGTGAAGAGGAGCATGATGCCCGTGTTGAACAGCGGCTTGATTTTGCCTAAATCGAGGGCTTGCAGCACGCCGCGCCCGTCTTCTACACAGGAGGGAGGGAGGGGGGACGGAGAGAGGGCCGTCATGTTGCCTGAAACGGCAGGACTCAGAGCCGGGCCATAGGCGAAACACGTGTCCTTCAGCGGTGTGAATTCGATCCATAGGAGGTTCTCCAACGGGTACTTGTATATGTTGAAGTAGTGCATCCATATCCAAGGTGCTGGAATATCGGTTCTGCACACACACGAGAGAGAGAGTAAGAGAGAGAGGGAGAGAGGCGCTTCAGGAGGTCACTAGAGGTCTACATTGACAAAATACATGCATCTCATGAGAGCAGTGTCTTGCAAATGATTAGAAGAATGAGCTCCCATGCCACAATTTCGGAAGGAGAGGGAGACGAGAGACCGCACCGAACGAGGAAGAAACCGCAGAAGAGGAACCACAGGCAGTAGAGGCCCGCCACAATGCCGTTGGCTGCATAGAAGTTTGGAGCCACGGAGGTGCTAAAAAGCACGAACGAGTTGGCAGTGACAAGGGTGAGGAAGCACGTTAAGGCGTGGAAGAGGAAGGCCTGCCCTGTACGCACGAGGTGGGCCAGCCAGTAGGTGCAGAGGGAGAGGATCACGGCCAGCAGGAGGAACAGAGGGAGAGGGACCACGAAGTTGGCCACCACGTATGTCCAGGTTCGGTACGCGCCTCGAGATGTTTCCCGGACAAACACCTCTCGGTGCTGCGGCAGGGGTAAGAGCAGGGAGTGAGGAAAAACGGAATGCAGGGAAGGTAAAGACCCGTCCACTTGGTCCTTCCAGAGAGAGAGAGAGAGAGAGAGAGAGAGAGAGAGAGAGAGAGAGAGAGAGAGAGAGAGAGAGGGCGAGACAAGGGCGTTTTAGGTACCTGCAAGAAGACTGGCAGAGCGTCCATGGAGTTGTAGCAGAGCAGCGATACAAGGAAGGCGAGGAGGGCTGTGCGCTCCCTCGCTCCGTCCAGTGTGTAGGGCAGGTTGTAGAAAGCTGAGCCCGCGGTAGTGCCAATTACAATCTGCATGAATTGGATCAAGAACAAGCATAACGACCGTTTAAGACATACCAAAAGCCCGCCGTCCTCGTCTTCACCAACTGCCATGGGCGGAGAGACAGAGAGAGAAAGAGAGAGAGAGAGAGAGACTGAATATGCCGCAAAACTGTGGCTCTACCATGACAATGACGCGGGACATGGTGAGGGAGCGCGTGCGCCGTGTGTTGATTGCATCGCGCTCACAGAGAGTGAGAATCTCCTCCCAGGCGCTGCTCGCATACTCGGGGGCCTCCCGCAGCTTTTGGTCCATGCTGGGGCCCCCTCCCGCCGTGCTGCTCCCCTCTCCTCTCCCATCCGCCAACGTGGTGCGCCCAACTTGCAACAAACGTCCCCCCTGCACGCCCTCACCTTCACCATATGAATGAGCACCATATGAATGAGAGGTGGACGAGGCTGACACCACCTGAAGGGGAAGCATCGACAACAAACGAAAGTGTATTTGCTGACGAATAGGGCATGCATTGAAGTGAGAGAAGGAGGGGAATTAAGGAGAGGGAAGGATCACCTGCGAAGCCACGAGCCCGTTGAGGCCGTCAGGGCTGTCCTGCTGCAGCTCAATTAGGTCAAGAACATACTCAAGAGGGTTCACCTGCTCCCCTCCAACAGATCCCAAACATGAATACTGTAGCTCGGCATCACCCATGCAAGCATCCGCCTTCATCGTACAACCCTCTACTTTGCCTCCAGTATTGTCGCAACAGACCTCTCCCGTGATAGGGAGATGCTCAGTGAGAAGAGCACAAGCACGAGGGGATGAGCAAGGAGTGGGCATGCAAGGTGAAGATTACATACATATTCAGGTACAGTTTGACCGATGCTGTCAAAGAAAGTGTAAAGCTCGCGAGGACGACCATGGAAGATGCGGCGACCGTGGGCGAGCACAAGCAGGGAGTCAAGAAGGTCAACGATGCGGAAACTTGGCTGGTGGATGGAGAGGATCACTGTGCGCTGCCTCTGCAGGAAAGAACAACAGACGGGGTTCGATTCTAGCTGATATCTTCCGCATTTCTCGTGTTCCTTATTGTCTTCCGTCTATTTGCAGGGAAAAAACGGATACGATAACACAAATAGCTGCCGGCAAGAAAAAACTAACAGACTTTATAATGTTATGAGGATATTTTCCGAAATTGTTTGATCAATGTTGAAAGGCTGCTCACCTCGCTAGCAAGGCTGTGAAGAACCTCCACTACATTCAATGCAGATGTACTGTCCAGACCTGTCAACAGTCATGTCACACCTTCAACTTAAAACTTTGTCCGTTTCATGACAGAGCAGAAATAAAAACGCACGATTCAAAATGGTAGCGTCTCTGATGTCCTAACGTTACCATCAAGTGGTCTCTCCTGCCGTCTCCCCCGTCACTACCTTCCGAAGTCAGTTTAAACTCTACCTGAAGTTGGCTCGTCCAGAAAGAGTACTGCAGGATCATGGATGAGATCAACCCCTATGGAGCACCGACGTTTCTCCCCACCGGAGACTCCTCTCACCTGCATGGATTGCAGGAAGTGAGCTGCCCAACTCACACCTATGACGATTAGAGGTCCTTGACTGCCAAACTGTATGAAGCGAGTAAGACTCAAACAACCCATGAAGACAGAACTGGGTGCGCAGGACATCTGTCTCACTCAGGAATGCTAAGCTTCTGCATCTTTGCAGAGCATGAATGGTAGCCAAGCAGCTGAGTTTCGTTCAGGCCCCACACTCCCTAGCCCACTCACATCCTCATCTCCAACAGCGGTATCGGCACATTTGCCCAGTCCAAGCACCGCCAGAAGGTCATCTACTCGTGCTTTCTTCTGCGCCATGGTCATGCTGCTGGGCAAGCGCAGGCGAGCACTGAACATGAGGGTCTCGCGGACAGTAAGCGTAGGGAAGAGAGCATCATCCTGCAGAGAAGAGCAGCAGAGAGTGGATGTGATAGTCAGATGTGTAATATAGCATTCACAAGTCGCCTCTGAGCCCTGTGCAAGTCTCCGAGCCTGTTGGTTGATTTGCTTGTTTATTGCCACACTTTTCTTTCAATAATTGCTCCTGAAGGAGACAAATATCGGAACCTTTGAAAATGAGGACGCAAGTGTATAACCATGTGTAAAAACAAGAAGTTCAAGCATCCTTCATTTTCCGTTATCTTTCTTATACAGGACTTCCCTTGTGCCACCAAGCACATTGATAGCTGCTTAAGGGATGAAGGCACCACGAAGCCATGAGGTTGATACACGACCAAAACAAAAGAAGATGCTCCTGCTGGGCTTCACCTGCATGACATAGCAGGACATCCTTCGAAATCCTTTCGCCATTGGGACCCCATTGACAAGAATGGTGCCCCTAAGGCTGCTTGGCTCAATACGCCCTGCAATGGCATCTAGAAAAGTAGACTTTCCCGAACCACTGGGCCCCACCACCGCAAGGACTTCTCCTGGACGAGCGCAGGCACTAATGGAACTCAGGAGCTCCTTCACAACTGTGCCTTCCTTGGTCTTCTTCACCACCTGTCCTCCATTTCCTCACAATACATTAGATTTTTAATGCAGAATGCAGGATGTTTTCGGGCCTGAACTTGTTGAATTTCATGTGCATACATGGATACAAGGTCAACACGCACTTCAAGTTATGGGTGAAGTTAAGTCCATAAATCCAGCTCCCTTACCAAAGAAGCGCAGAGAGCATCTAAAACAAACTGCATATAAGTGTCGTCAAGTGTTAATTTTTTGACAGCGGAAGGTTCTCCACTGCCGGGGACAACTGGAATGCCCGTTTTCCGCACTGGCTTTCAGACAGATTGCAGGAAATAAAACGCGAAAGTCTGGTAGATACACAACAGTAGGCTTCCAACTGACCTTATAAGTGAGGTCGTGCACAGCGAGCTCATATCTGCGCTGCCAAACAGGCGTCTGCGCCTGGTTGAGTGCAGTCCAGGACGAATTTACTTCCGCATCCTTCTTGCTATCCTGCCTCTGTGATTCGGCATGTGAAGACTTCCCCACCATCGCACGAACAACAGCACCAGTCTTTCTTATAGTCACAGGCCCGTGACCACCGTCAGCACACGACGCACACTCATGTATCTGTGGCTCATCTACAGAAGGCCTTTTACCACTCATACGGTCGAACCTACTCAGAACCTCACTCTGCTTCAAAGAGAGATCAAACACTCCAGTACACGCCTGGAAACAGAGGGAATGCTTTACTCCATGGAATCAACCAGCCAAAGAAGGTTGCCCTGTGAAACCTGCTCCTATTTTCCCCTTCCATGCTAGCTCTGCTCGTCCTCAGTTGCTCATCTGAAAGCTGTCCAAAAGAGGACATGCTGTCATCTAGCGGCAGACACAAGCGTGGCAGCGAGACAGGGCTGCAATGCGCCATGGAATTTTCCTCCTCTGACGTTTTAGGATTTCTAATGACCCGCACGACGTTTTAGGGTTTCTAATGACCCGCTCGACCTCTCGGACGCTCTCCCGTCCTTCGCGCAGTCGACCTCGGGAAAGGGGCCCACGGCGGTCATTACGGCAGCAGGCGGAGCCGTCCATGGGGAGGGAGGGAGGGAGCTGCGGGAGTGTCCTGCTCTGTCACGTCCTGATCAGCCCTGGCTTTCTTGCAACACGAAAATGATCATGTGAGGATCAATGCAAATTCCTTCTTTCATGTGGTGTAATATTCCTGAGCGAGGGAGGCGCTGCTATGCGCGTGGGTTGGGATGAGTAGATCATGACAGAATGGAGCTTTCCAAATAGCAGGAAGGTTGATCAGCGACGAGCAAGCCACGGTGGAGGCGGCTGGGAGCCACGGTCACAGCGCTGCTACAGTTTTGAAGCCGGAAAAAAACTGAAGAGCTAATTTTATCCATAGATGTTGAAGTTTTGCGGCCCTGAAACAAGAGCACACGTCAGGTGCAGTTCCAATGCTGCGCTGCTTGCATGCTTAAAGCACATCTGCGGTCGACTTGACATTGCGAACGACTCAGAGATGTAATTCAATCAGAGTTTTAAGAGAAAAATCAGAGAGAGTGCGTTTCACCCTTTCATCCTTTTAAGAACGTAAGGGAGCCGAGTGACAACAGAGCCAACTAAAAGAAGGGAAAAGTAGGACATCTATCCCCTTCTCTCCGTAGGGCCGATTCAAGGGTTTGTTTATTGCTGGCTTTAGGATGCCAATGGGCCTCTCCTGGTCTGAGACGCGTTTATTTTTTGGGAGAGCAATTCGACTTCGTAAGAGACCGTTTTAAAGCCTTAATTTAAAGGTCAACTCAAGAAGTCATCGAAGAGGGCAAGCTGTGATGTGATGAGGCTTGCGCATCCCATCACATGCAACCATCAACATCATCATCATGTTTGCCTCATTTCAGCAAAAAACCATTGAAAAGAAAGAGGGCAATTACGAGAAGGGCAGAAGGTCTGAAGGGGGTGAACCGGACCTTCACGAAGCTTTCAAGGCAGCAGACATGGCATTACAGGAGTCGGTGCGTTCGAAAGAACACAATACATAAAGACACTGCTTATGCCTCACTGAACAGGCTCTAGATGCATGATTGCACTAAAACAGTCTGAAAGAGTCCAGCCCTGCCTGCAAATAGCATGTGCATTCAGAGTTTCTACCTCCTGCCATCGTTGTAATCATGAGCCAGTGAAAACTCTCTTGGCCAATATAAAGCGGTTCCGGTTTCGTTATCCGGGTTTAGACTAAAAGGTACCCCTAAAACAGCCTGCCTTTGTCTTGATTTCAAGACCTAAAAGCACAAATCTAGCACTGGAATGCCCTTCTGCAATCCCAGTAACCAAGATCAACTCTGGCAAGATAGGAGCAAAAACATGTGACTACATATCTAACAAAGTTTCGACCACTGCAACCTCCTACACGCTTTCTTCTGTCTGGAGGAGGGCTATTTCCGAGGCTCTGGGAGTCCTGGGAGTCCTTGGAGTCCTTGGATGCCGCCTTTCAGGAACTGCCTCTCCGTCAGCATCCCCCTTCTCATAGTAGCCCATAAAGTATCCGGCAGAGGCCATAAGGAGCAGGACTCCTGTGACGAGGTCAAAGTAATCACTGTCTTTGAGAAAGGCCAAGTGACCGATTGGAGCAATAAGGCTAATGCATCCCAAAAAGCAGGTCACCGACCACCATGAGAAGACAACGTGCGCGTAGTATGGGCTTGTTTCCTTGAGAGCAACGAGCCCGCCAAGAGCCAAAGTGAATTGGACTGCTAGCAGGAACTTCTTTAAGACATCCAATCCCCAGAACAAAGCCGACAATTCTGCACAAGTTACCACGGCGAACTGTCCTTAAGAGTAACGTGAGGCCTGGAGTTCATGCGCAGAGTTATGAAGTCAATTGCAACCTGGTAAGATGAAAGCTTTCTTTGTTTGAGCAAGGAAATGGATTTAAAAGGGGAGGGTAAGCCCTGCGGGTAAAGACGGTAAACAGAGAGAGGTTCTTACGTTCGCTGTAACCCATCTGTGCATCAGGTAGCCCCTAAACTTTAGATTTTCTGAGATAAAATTGCACAGTTAAGAGCAGGCGAGGCTTTAATATATTCGAAGCCGACTCGTCGAAGGGCATTAGGTTGATGTTCCAAATTCGTTGTATTCGAAAAAATCTGCTATGCTGTACAGCTTTTCATGCCGAAGGCGTTTTAAAAGGTTCGAGATAATGCCAGCGTGACTTCTGCATAAACAAGGAGGCATATGCTATGACCAATTTGGATGCAATGGTGCAGAACTTATGGAAGGTGCGTTTAGGTCGACGAGGATTTTCTCTTCCACGCAAATAACAGTGTAATTTTCGAGGCTCAATTCAATTTTCCACAAGCAAAAGAACTGTGAGAAAGGCTCCATGACAGCAGTACAAGATTCCTTTAAAGCTACTGGCACTAAATGAAACATGGATCGAATAGATATGCAAAGAGCAGATCTCGGCTACGGCAGTTGAAAAGCACATCGCGTCTAAATTCGATGCAATGTGAGACACAAACTTTAAATTGCCTGCTCAACTTAAACTCGAATATGCATTCATAGGAGAGGAAGGGGCTGGGCATGGCAACCTTCGCTCTAGTACACAAAAAAAAATTAAGGCGGGTGACAACCATACCAAAGGAGGCTTGCTACGAAATGCCCTACGGAATGCCCTAGGCCAAGCAGCTCAGCAGCCAGTAAACAGCGACGAAGCGAAATTCAGGGGACCAAATGCGTATGCCCTATAAGAGGCCCAGCCTACCGAGGCCATCGATGGGCAGAATTCCCGCAATCTCCCACGCAGAACTCCGCAGAGCACCCCCTCACCGCGTGCAGGCGAAAAAAGTCGATGGAGAAGTTCCACCTGACGGGCGGAGACACGCGCTGGAGAGAGAGAGAGAGAGAGGGAGAGAGAGAGAGAGAGGGAGGGGGAGAGAGAGTGAGAGAAAAGAGCTGGGGGGAGGGCCAAGACGCCAGACCGCGCCTCCTCTCTCTCCCCTCTCGCTCTCTCTCCCTCCCTCTCTCACTCTCACTCCGGTACCGTACCTGTATCCAGGCGACGGGCGGCATCAGCCAGGGAGGCGGCGCAGGCGAGACGGGACCGCGAGACTCGCTCCATGCCGCTAGTTCCGTGCTGCCCGACGGTGTTGCAAACCTGCCAGCTCGCCCTCTCATGGATCTGTGCTATAGTACGACGATCGTGTGTACGGACACAGCCGTACGGTACGAAATGGGAGTACTGTACGGGAGGGCGTCAGGCAGGCCTCCTCAAGGGTAACTCTACTGCACCCCCGCGTTTTGTCTTTCGCACCCCCCTTTTGAAAA
>CM074814.1:1537497-1594123 GCA_037447605.1 Zygnema circumcarinatum
CCCCCCCCCCCCCCCCCCCCGCTTTCTCCTTTTCACTACTGACTTCCAACATTGTGCGACAAAAGACAAGGAGATTTGCATTGATCTCAAGATGGTGAGGCCATCAAATGGACATGGACGGAGTCAACATGGGGAACCACAAGAAATTGTTCGCAAAGGACCTAAGCACAAAATAAAAAAAACCAGGAGCAAAAAACTAAACTAAACTTAGCCTAAGCGCAAAAAACTCAGCCTTAAACGCAGCTGCAAAGGTCACCGATGTGGGGCAACCGTTACTCGTTGTTTTCAGGTAAGGATTGTAGACCCCCTAATTAAGGCAAGTTCTTAAGTTGTGGCCTGCAAACCGAGAAGAGGAGAGAAGAGGAGGGGGAGGGCAAGGGAGGGGAGGCCAAGGGAGGGGAAGGGAGGGAAGGGAGGGGCGGGAAAAAGATTCCCTCCCGAAATATTTAAAACAGGGGTCCAAAATCCAAAATCCAAAATAAGGGGGTGAAATGTCGAAAACAGGGGGTGGGATAACCAAAATGGGCAGGCAAATTTTTCATAAAGGGGATGGTGGAATAACCAAAATAGGGGGGCTGCAGTAGCATTCTCCGTAAATAAAGCATGTACGGACGATATATGTGTACGAATATGTACGGATGACGCTCGTTTAGCGGTTGCATGTAAAAGGGTAACTCTACTGCACCCCCGCGTTTTGTCTTTCGCACCCCCCTTTTGAAAAAATTTCCTGCCCGTTTTGGTTACCCCCCCAGTTTTGAATATTTTGGGAAAAAATCTTTTTCCCGCCCCTCCCGTCCCCTCCGCTCCCCTCCCCTCCCTCCCCCCCCCCTCCCCTCCCCTCTCCCCTCCCTCCCCTGCCCTCCCCTGGACATTCCACCCCCCTCGTTTTCTCCTTTTCACTATTGACTTCCAACAATGTGCGACAAAAGAAAAGGGGATTTGCATTGGTCTCAAGATGGTGAGGCCATCAAATAAACATGGACAAAGTCAACATGGGAACCACAAGAAATTGGTCGCAAAAGAACCAAGCACAAAATAAAAAAACTAGGAGCAACAAACTAAACTAAACTAAGCTTAAGCGCAAAAACGCAGCCTTAAACGCAGCTGCAAGGTCACCAATGTTGGGCAACAGTTACTCTCTGTTTTCAGGTTAGGATGCCGATCTTGATGTGAACTCCTTCGTGCTTGTAGTGCTCGGTGACGACTTGTACGAGCTCATCGCGGGTCTCATACTCAGTTGGTAGCATTTTTATGGACATTGCAAACCGAGAAGAGGAGAGACGAGGAGGGGAGGGCAAGGGAGGGCAAGGGAGGGCAGGGGAGCGGGCGGGAGGGGAGGCCCGAGGAGGACAGGGCAAGGGAGGGGAGGCCAAGGGAGGGAAGGGAGGGAAGGGAGGGAAGGGAGGGAAGGGAGGGAAGGGAGGGAAGGGAGGGAAGGGGAGGGGAGGGAGGGAGGGGCGGGAAAAGATTTTTCCCGAAATATTCAAAACTGGGGGGGAACCAAAACGGGCAGGCAAAATTTTCAAAAGGGGGGTGCGAAAGACAAAACGCGGGGGTGCAGTAGAGTTACCCCATGTAAAACCGCTTATGGTCTTTTTGGTCTTCATTTCCCTTTTTGCAGTAGTTTTCCGCTCCTCGCTTTTTTCTATTGCGCTTAGGCCGTTTGCGCCCAGTTCGTTCCTCGTGGTTCTCTTCCCCATGCTGCTGCTTTTGTCCATGCGCATTTGATGGCCTCGCCGTCGTCGTGAGACCAATGTCACGCCCCCTTCTCTTTTGGAGCAGTTAGAAGCAGTTCTAACGCCGTGACTTGGTGAGCAGCAACAGCAACAAAGGAGTACCAATTCAGTCTTTGCTTTTGTGGCTGAAACCCAGAGCTTTGGAGGTTATGATTTGGAATTTAGTTTTTGTGAGGAGGTTTCTAGACGATGATGGATTGATTCTGAGAAGGTGCTATTTGGAGTACTTCGTGATGGATGGAAACAGAGATGGAGAACTTTGAAAATGGGGTCGAGAAATCTGTGATGCAACTGGGTCTTTGAATAAGTAACTACTGTAGGTTGTGATTGCCAAAGGCACAAGCGTCCTGATTGATTGGTAGGAATTCCAATCTATAAAATTCGCAGAGTTTGCACCAATGTCTGAAGCCGGGTTGTTAAGGCAACAAGTAGAGTTCATGTAGATATGATGACATCGCCATTTTATGGTATTTAAGGTTAAACCCTAAACTAATGTCAACTTTTCACGCGAATAATATACTTACGATATTCAAGGGATGTTCCTTTTTTGTAGAGGCCTGGCGTCAGGGCGTCAGGTATCGTCAAATACGGGATTTTTGAAAAAAAAGTCCCGTAAATACCGAAAATAAACCAAAAGTACCAAAAAGTACAATCTGAGTACAGTAGACTTTCGCCATGGTTTCGGCAAATATGGAGCGAAAATCTTGGAATTTGCAAATATAAGGGATTCCGTGTTAACAAGAGGCGGGCGGTATTATGTTAGAGTCCGGCCTGCGTTCGTACTGTTTCCTTCTGTACGGAAGCACATGCCCGCCCGGTGGGCACTGTCGCGACCTCTATTGGTGCCGTACATTTACCTACACGACTTCCTATTGGTGCCGTACCCAACTGTACGATTTTCAGATATTTACCGTACTTACCGTACAGCGGAATAGCGTGACCCATGTTTTAACATATTTTGTATTGTGAAGTAGGTCAGGTTAGGTTAACACCCCTACTATATTAACACAGACTTACCGTACAAAATGTGGTTTCGGCAAAATCAGGGCGAATTTCTTGGGGACGCACTGTACAGGGTGGAAAATATGAGGGGGGTCTACTGTACAGTACAAAAAAGTACGAAACAGAAAAGTCCCAAAACTCCCGAAGAATGAAACTCAAAATGGTCTCGAAAATAGTCAAATACGGGATTTTGAAGAAATCCCGTATTTGACGGTGCCTGCAGGGCGTCCGTGGGAAATATCTGGTGGGGGAAGATATTAGGGGCGATATCTGCCGCTCTGTCCGTATGGTACGGCAGCCGGCCGGCGGACTTGGGCCGCGGGCAGGGCAGGGAGAAAACCTTGACACGTTCCGAACATCACATTTTTGAAACTAGTACCGCAGTCGTTCTTGTTCGTCATACCCAATGGGCAAATTTGCTCCGAAGTACGGTACTGAATCTTGACGCGCAACGTCAAGGTTGGTTTGACACGTCCTAATTCGCCGTCGAGAGGTGGAGGTGGTTCAGTTTATCCAGCCGTACGATCCGGCTCGTGTACACTACCTGACAAACGAAGTCAACGGAGGCGCTGATCCGCGAGGCGGTCAACCAGTTCCAGCGCTTCTGCCAATCGGGAAGCGCCACGTGCCACCCAGTGCCACCCAAAGTAGATTTGCCTGCTACGTGTCAGCCTATATATTGCTTCAAAAATGGTAAGACAAATTCAGTCAGCCAATCGCCGCGCAGTATCCTCGCCAGCTCTAAACCGCAATATCGCCCTTGGAGGACATCATTTGCCGTTTTTGGAGGGCGCGAAACCCCTCGAGCTCAGCAGCCAATCAGGGGCCGCCGACCACTTCTCGAAAATTTTCCGGGCAGTACTGGTCGACCTGCTACCGCTGCGGCTCCAGGGCGGAACTTCGTCGTTTTGCGTACCGATTCAACCGATATGCCCAATGTATCGCGGACGCGTCGCCTGTGGCGGGCGGAGCGTGGCCGTACGGCGGGCCCTTTTTGAAAGTGGGCGCCCCGTCAGCGCCAGATCGGATCGCTTTTTCGCGTTCCTGCCGTCCGCCTGCCGGCGAGAGGAAGGAACACACCACCGTCCGATACGCACGTGGACGGCTGCGATGACGGGAAAACCGGCCGTCCTGCCTGCCAAGTCGCCGACTTGCCGGCCGTCAAAATCTAGCCGGCAGCTTTTTGGAAAGATCTCTGGTCGCTGGTCTGATCTCTACTACCGGTGGCTTTTTGGAGAGGGAGAGGGAGCGGACGAGGGAGAGGGAGGAGCGCATGAGGGCAGGCAGCGGTTGCAGCACGAGCCGGTCCGTCCAAGGCCTTTTAGTGGAACTCTCTTCTCTCTCGCCATTCGCAACTATCTGGTCGGGCGCGCCTGCTGTCTGTCTCTCTGCGCGTGCAGGCGGACGGGGAGGCTTCTGCAGACTGACGCGCTTGGCAGATCTGCCAGGCGTTCACTGAGGGGCGGATCGAGCAGAGGGCAGAGGAGGTGCAGGAAGGAGCACCGAGTTAGGGTGTTGATGGTCAGAGAAGGAGTCATGGCCGCGACCGTGGCATCTTTTCCGTCTGCTTCCGCATACGTCGGAGCAGGTGCAGATGGATGTGCTACACTTCGCGACTGCATGGTAAGAGATAACATTCTCCTCGATTTCGTGATGATTTGGAGGTGCTGCCTGTACCGCCTCATTTCTTGGCGGTAGTCAGCAACTCATGCAAGACTTGAAGCGCTCTGATTAAGAAAGTTGGAATATATTGTGCGGCTTATGTATTGGATGACAAACCTGCAGTGATTGCTCTTGTACAGGCAGAATTTCAAAGCAGTTCAAGTGCTTTATATTTTTTCTTTTGTGCGGTATTAAAAGTAGTTCAATTTTGTAAAGAGGATTTCACTGTCACATTTATCTCTCCTCTCCTCTCCTAAAGCCTTCTAGTTCCGGGAGATGCTGCTGTCTTTCTTCACCTTTTAGAGCATGCCTCTCCTAGGGATTGAGTATTGGAGCAGGTTCAACGAAACAAAGGAAGGAGAACATAAGTTGGAGCCAATGATAGCAATTGTTTGGCTGCGTGGCGAGTTATGTGGAGGGGCTAACGTTGCTGCATGGCTTTGCAGGTGCACGTTGCAGCACCCTCTGCTCACACCTCTTTTATGAAGAAAGCTCAGCTTGGTGACCTTGTTTCGGCTCAAAGAACATGTCACTGCGCCAGAACGGAAGGGAGACGCAACAAGACAGCTGCGCAATCCATCTCGGTATCTTCGTCTGAGCCGGCAGTCTCCAGTAACATGGAGGTGAGGACTACTTGGCGAGTACTCATTGGATTGCATTTAGTCAAAACGAAAAAAATTGCTTCGTTTCATGTTAGAACAACAGGCGAACTACGTGCTTTAGGTTGTGTGATTTTTTTTTCTCGCCCTATGTTAGAGACTAGACCGAGTGCTCTGCCCGCGGTGAGTGCGGCCAATGGTTGCCTGATGTCAGAGCTGCTTGCATGCCAATCTTCGGTTTTTTGTGTGCAGGCATCTGAGGAAAACGATGGAACAACGCCATCTAAGTGAGTGGCAGCGTTACTTGCGCTAGAGACCGTTCAAAGAATTCTACGAAATGCCAATGGTTGCTCTCTCTGGTCTATTCATGCATAAACCTACCTTTTTTTGCTTCTATTATTTCCAAATTGTCTTGTTGACTACAATGAGCAGTGTGCGATTTCTTTATGAGTTACCATTCTCTCTGAGAGAAGTGCCTCATAGTCTCGTATGCATATTGCCCACTGCAGGATCTCTGACAAGCTCAAAAAGCTAGGCCTCATTGAGCGTGCATTCGGACCATCAGGGCTCGCCCATTTTCAGAAGACGAGGGCATCCGCAACTATGAATCCTGCTTTGGCCATGCTGATTGCAAGCAATAGTGTCCCTGGCGAAGGGAATGAAAGCCATAAGGAGGTCGTAGGGTCCAGTCCTGCAACGGACTTAGTGATTGGCAAGCACAGAGAGGCTGAAGATCAGGCTGTCCCAAGAAAGGAAGAGGCTGAGGACAAGACCAGAGCTCTGGAGGAGCGTAGACGGGAGATTGGGATCTTGATTGGTCAGCTGGAGGCCATTCGCCTGCATGCTTTGGATTTGGAGCAGCGATTCTCTCATCACTTCAAGGATGCTGACAGGTGCCAAATCCTTTCACTCTCTTCAAGAGAAGTGGACTTTCTACTGTGCAGTGCCATGATGGCGTTTGAATTGGTGGAGTTTTCACAGAAGTTTGCAGTCTCCTTTTATCCTAGTTGTGGAGTGAATTTCGAGGAATAGCGCTAAAAAGGCGAGTGTCATTCTGTATGAAATACACAATTCTTAAACCCGATGCTGATTATATTTCACTTTGGGTATGTATGTATGGTTGAGTATGCAGACGATTTCGGGACAGTGCTAGGAATCTTTTGCACTATATGGCTCTCCGCAATATGGACGTTCGCAAGCTGCAGCAGGTTCGTATCTGTTGTGAAGTACCGCATCTGCTTTGATTGCCGTCGGTTTGTACATTGGTCTACCTCTATATCTTAGCTAAAGAGAAAATGTTTGTTTTTTTTTGTGAGTGAGCAGTTCGTCAATAGGCAAACCTGACCGTTCAAAGTGAGGAACTAGTTTCGGCAAGAATTCATTTTCACCGTTCTGACACAACAGGTTGTGAAGCTTGTGCAGTCCCTAGCGGATTTAGGGTTGTCATCCCTTGGCCAGGTGGAGGCTCACACGCTTGCCTCCATCCTGGCAGTGACACACATCCTGCGCCTCATGCTGCGAGACTTGCCATCGTCAAGCATGGCAGAACAATCAAGCAGAGTATACGAGGTAAGACCACCTCTCTAGTAGTGATTGTTTATGGACATGCTTTATTTGCCTATACGAAATGAGCAACATTGCTTATCAGTTGTTGAATGTCGTGTGTTAGTTGTTTTGGAGGACACTATGGGCATGAGAAAGAGAATTAAAGAAAGAGAATATTGGGGATTGATATGAGAGAACAAGGCTCTTGGCTATTTGGTTGGCCAACAAAATCTTCAGTAAACAAAATCTTGATCAAGTAGTCCTATTCTCTTTGAGGGCGTCTCATGGAGTCGTATAGTCCTTGTCCAGATGCACAAGCGCGGCCTCGCGCTGTCGACTTCAGAAATTCTTGAAGCCCTCCCACCCGCTCTTAACTTCAACCAGGGGGATCGACAGCTAGAGATCAACACAGAAGATTTGCTGGGACCTAGTCCTGAGAGCCGCAAGACGCATATTATGGTCACTCTCCCAACGGAGGTACAAAAAACCTCCTCCCCAATGGCATTGGGATAGCAGCCACGTGAAGCTGTCCTGCAGGAGTTGTGCCAGCCAGTAACATTGGAAGTTTTGGAATTGCAGGCAGCAGATGACAGGAGCTTGGTGCTTAAGCTTCTCGAAGCAGGGATGAATGTGGCGCGGGTCAACTGTGCTCATGATGACCCCATCATATGGGGCCGCATCATATCCAACGTGCGACGTTGCAGTGTACAATTAGGGCGCCCCTGCAGGTACAGCACAGTTTTTTTTCCACCCAACTCCTCATCACAGAAAAAGTCCCTCATAGCAGCGATTAGGACGAGGCTGAACCTGCCACTCGGACTCTGAGCATTGCGTCCTTCAGTTAGTAATATTCTCGAAAGGATATTGCACATGGCGAGACGACAGGCAAGTGACTCAAAGCAGTACATGTTGGTTTGCAGAATCATTATGGATCTCGGAGGGCCTAAACTCCGCACAGGCCCTCTCCAGTCCGGTGCGCAAGTGGTTAAGTTGAAGCCTCAGAAAAATGAGCTCGGAAAGCGCTTGGGACCGGCGAAGGTTTGGTTGGCAAAACCGGATGCAAAGCCGCCCTCCCAAATGGCTGAAGGATTGACTCATCTTCCCATTCTCGCGCCTCCGGGATGGCTGAATGGGCTTCGGGAGGGAAGCTCCGTTTCATTTACTGACACTCGAGGAAAGGACAGGACTCTTCGCATTGTAGGAGTGGTAGAAGGAAGGGAAGGATCAGGTCTTTTGGCAGAGTGCGAGAAGGGAGCGTATGTCCAGACTGGAACTAAGGTTTTCTTGGGAGGGCAGGAAATGCTGAAGAGAAGCAAGAAGAAAGTTGGGCAAGGGAAAGTGGCAGTTGTGGGTGATCTGCCGGCTATTGAGTCTGCCATTGTGTTGAAGAAAGGAGACACTTTGATGCTCGTGAAAGGCTCCTCTCCTGGGTCGCCTGCGGAATATGACGAGGAGGGCAATGTTATTAGAATTGCACGGGTCTCCTGCGCACTTGAGCAGGTCTTTGACAGTGTGAAGGTGGGCATGGCTTCATCCCATTTTAGATTTTTTTGCGCTTGTGGAGTGTATTGCAGATGTGAGAGCAAAGGAGACGAAACTCGTAGAAGCATAGGGGTAAGCAGAGGTCTGTGAGGCAGGAAGCTTATCATCATTTTTTAATTGGGTGACAGGTTGGAGAATCGATCAAGCTGGATGATGGTAAGATAGAGGGCGTAATCACTGCAGTCTCACCCGATGAATTTACCGTGAAGGTTACTCGCGCAGCACTCAAGGGCTCAAAACTTAAGGCGGAGAAGGTGGGTTACTTTTCACATCTGAAGATTGTGCGAGTCAACTTTGCCATGTGTTGTGCACATATCTCTTTACATCTTTACTGACAAATAAGTTATTTATTGCTGTAAGATAACCCCCACAAGTGCCTGTCGTATCGGGATTTTCTTTTTTGACGTGATGCGTTTGCCTTGATTGTTATCGTCCCACCTGCAGGCGATTAACCTGCCTGAGAGCGACCTCAAGATTCATGGATTGACAGCGAAAGATTTAGTGGATTTGAGCTTCATTTGCGAGCATGCGGATATGGTGGCATTCTCCTTTGTGAATGATGCGAATGACGTGGCTATGCTTCAGGTCAGTGGAAGCTCTTGAGGAGGTTTATGATTCTTGCAATCGCTCCCTAGTACACACCTTCCTCGCACTGGTGGAGGATCCCCTTTCGAAACAAGAGTTTTGATATATGCTTCTAATGTCTGTTTTTATAGGATGAGCTGAAGAAGAGGAATGCGGAGGATCTGGGACTTGTACTCAAAATCGAAACGAAGAAGGCGTTTGAGCAATTGCCTTGGATGCTCCTCCAGGTTAGACCAGAGGCATTCATCCACTGTTTGAGGGGAAATGCTGTTATAAGGGTTAAACCTATGCTGTACGGTCCATCCTTTCGGCTTATGTATGCTGCTGCATATCCTTTCTCCAAGCTTAGCTCTCCTTGAAAGGCTTCTCCTGTGTATACCCTATGCAGGGAATGAGGTCTCCCAATCCCTTAGGAGTGATGATTGCTCGAGGCGACATGGCTGTGGAGTGCGGGTGGGAGCGTCTCGCGGAGATTCAGGAGGAGATTCTTTGGTGCTGTGAAGCTGCCCACGTTCCCGCCATTTGGGCAACACAGGTGCTGGAGGGCTTGGCAAAGGCGGGCCTGCCCTCCCGGGCTGAGATCACAGACGCAGCCATGGGAGAGAGGTAGGCGCTTTACCTATTTTCTCTTTGCGTTTGCTCCGGACGGACTTGAGCAGTTTATGGCAAGATCTCTTAATTTCCCCGGCAACGGATTGTCTCGTCAGTCATAGCTAAGAGCTGCAAGTTGAGAGTTCTATGTAGTGATGCGGAGGATAGTGGAAGTAGCCTCGTTTGATGTTTACGGAAGACCGTTGCATTATCCGTCTGCCCGCGCTGTTTCTCTCCCCTCTTTCCCTCTCGCTGTCTGTGACTCTATCTCTCTGACTGACAGCGTGAACCATTTGGGTTCTTGATGTTCACGGAGACTCCCTTCCCTTAGCGTTGCATTGTCTATCTGTCCTCTCTCTTTCTCTCCCCTCTCTCCCGCTCCTCTTTGCCTCGCACTGTGTGTGTCTCTCGCTGACTGATAGCGTGAACATTTGCATTCTTGATGTGCACAGAAGACTCTCTTCCCCTACCGTTGCATTTCGTCTGCCCTCTCTCCTCCTCCCCTCCTCCTTTCCTCCGTTTCCCTCTCTCTCTTTGACTAACATAGCGCACGCTTGGAGGGCTGCAGGGCGGAGTGTGTGATGCTGAACAAGGGCCCCCACGTAGTCCTGGCGGTGCAGACACTGGACGACATCCTGCGGCGCATGATGCTGCATCAGACCAAGAAGCAGTCCATGCTGCGGCCCCTGCAGCTCTCCACGCCCTTCATATCGCTCATGCCGCCAGGACCCTCCCCTTCTTAAGCCTTACTCCTTAGGGACCCCTTCTTGATGTTTGTTGTTTTCTTTGTTTGTTTAATGAAGCTTAATGAAGTTAAGTAGCGGCGTAGGCCTAGCGGCTGGAAGCTGAAAGCTGAAAGCCTCCGTCTGCAAGGGGAGAGATCCCCGTTCATAATGATGATTAAGTAGGCACTTTCGTGTGCAAATGCTTTTTTGTATTTAAATAAGAGCTGTTGGTAGACGGCCAACCTAAGCAGCCTCTGTATTGGCGTTCAAGTTTACAAAACGACTTTGTCAAGTTAGGACTCGGGTAGCATAGGGCTTGATGAGCATTGTAAAGTCTTCGTTAAACAAATACTTTTTGAATACCATCACCTGGGCCTCAAATGCAGTGTGTAGTTGCACCATGGTACAAACCACCCAAAATATCCTAAGAATCCAAAACCAAGCATCTCAAAACCGTCGGAACCCCCGATATCCTGACGACCCCGTGGTTCTGGAGCAACTGAGCAGATGAGAAGTCCTCGTCTTTGGCACAAAGTTCACTATTCACAAAACAACAAGTTGCATTGAGTGCACAAAGTTCAGAACAAGAGGCGCGTTAACAACAAAACTTCCCATCCCGAACCCTACCAAGCTATCCATAAATCCCACCCCCAATTTTGAGGGCCCATAGATCTTCCTGTAAAGGCTGTGAGACATGCTTCTTTGGCAGTCCAACGCCCCGCCCCCCTCATCCATTGGAACCATAATAAACAAACGATACGCTGTGCGTGAAGAGCACATGAGCTCAATTCCGGAGTTCACCGTTCCCAAATCCACCCACAATGTCAGAGGCCGAGGCGGCCCTCCGAGACTGCAAGCAAATTTGAAAGGATGATTTTAGCCGGATAATGCAAGAGGAAAGAGGGATGAACGAGGGTAGGCGCTGCCATAGCAAAGGGTGACAATTTAAGCTCCTCCACTAGGGCAGGCGTGGGTGGCGGCTGCATGGCAGAAAGAGCTCCCCCAAGTGGGCGAGAGCTATCAAGGAAGCCCATGAACTGTTCACTGCTCCAAGTGGTCAATGACGTGAGAGATAATGCTGGCACCCTCTGAGTGCAACCAGCTGCTCTCCACCTGCAGCCGCCATAAAGTGCACAAGGTGTGAATATGGATTGGAAGTGTCAACAGGGTGCAATATGGCATTTGCAACAATAGAAACACTCGCACAGTAGGGAAGGCATGCTCCCCCCCCCCTCTCCCCCCTAAATGCCTGCAATATTCCTGCACATGTCTGAGGTCCGCTACCTGAATGAGAGCATGCGCCATAAAGGGCAGTCTCGCCTGATGAAAGCTCACATCCACCCGCTTCCATGGCATCTGCTGCAAAGCACTCACAATGGCATCTGCATGCCCATCCAACTTTACACCATCCCCTATAAGCAAAGAGAGCGCTCGTAAGAAGTCCCCATGCCATCCTCTTCTAACATGCTTCATAGAAATATGGCCTATGCATTCTGCCAATTACATGATGCCGAAAAGAGTTACAGCACTTGACACATACCCTCCAGTTCCGTCAGTTTTGGCAAGCTTGCAGTCCTTTGTATGTTGCTTTCGCCCGCTTCTTCCTCACTCTCTAATGACCTCCCGCTAGAGGACGGCTCCGTTACAGGGGGCAGCTCCTCCACTCGCATCACATAGCGATACTTCGGATCAGCCTCCTTCTTCGGCACCTGCAAAAGGTACTCAGTTACTATTCCATGAATCTTTATCCTTTCATTGGTGGGGAAAAAGGCAACAGTCTATGGGGCCTCAGCAATTGGACATCATCCATAGGCAAGAAAATTTGATAAGAAATGCACAAGTGGCCTTACCACCGGCATTTCAGTCGCTCGTCGAATTGAAGCTGTCCTCCATCCCACCATTTCTGCAGTACGGAATGAAGGAAACTACTTCTCGCCCGTAAATCGCACTGAAACAGGAGACTCCCTCTTCTCTAACACCCTTTGTCTGCCTCTTATAAACCAGAACAAAAGGAAGGCTATGAAGTAGACCAGATCATGGAATCAAACCTTACAGACACCATTCACGTGTATGTCTTCGGCAAGAAGGCAAATGCTGCAAAACCCTTATCGACAGAAGGAGAATCAAATACCCTCCAATAACTCAGACCCTGGACATCACAGGCAAATAATCATCGCTTCTTGACCCATCACTAAATAACAACCTTCAGAACCAACAGAACGCGCATATGGATACGATCCCAGCCAGTATTTGCATAGGCCGTTCGTTGCTTGAAAGCCTTTAAAGCAGATCTGCACCAAACAAACCCTAAAGCGGACATTCAATCTCAGCATGCAAGCTAATGTAAAAAGGGAGAAACTACCTTTCAAATAGCAAGATCCTTAAAAAACAAGAGAAAAGAAAAAACAAGACAAAAATACCTGCTCCTAACTCTGAATTAGGACCAAAACAGCTGCTCCAAAACTACGAACGATTCTGTGTAGCTTTCATGTAAGGACCAGAAAGAAGGAGAGAGGGCGAAAGAGAGATGGGGAGAGAGAGGGAGAGACAGGGAGAGAGGGAGAGAGAGCGAGAGAGAGAGAGAGAGAGGCGAGAGAGTGGGAGAGACAGGGAGAGAGGGAGAGAGAGCGAGAGAGAGAGAGAGGGCGAGAGAGAGGGAGAGGGAGAGAGGCAAGATAGTGCAGGACAATGCAGGATAGTGCTGCAATGAGCTCACATGAACGCTCCCTCCTCGCAGTCCGTGGTCATGCGGAGCAGCAGTGGGTCCGGCCCGTCTGCCAGAAAGAGGTGTCGGCCGGTCTTACCGATGATGTACGGAGCAAGCTGCGGGGATGCCTTCTCCAAAACGCCGATTCTGAAGAGGAAAGGCAGCTGCACCTCCCCTCCCTCTCCGCTGAAAATCTAGAAAAGAAACCTCACTTCAATGCACTTTTACGGTTCAGTTCAGTTGTGAATCTGCGCCACCCATCGCCATGTGGGGAGGGAGGGGAGGGAGGGGAGGAAGTGAGGGAGGGAGGGAGGGAAGGGAGAGAGAGAGAAAGAGAGAGAGCTACCACTTACATGGCCCCGTCCCAGGGATCCAAGATGCGGTGTAGCAATAGTGACAAAGTTGACAGGCTCCAACCCGGCAATAGTGGCCCCATCCACACTCCTCTCCCTCCCACGGCCTGTCCCCCTCGCTACCATCACATTCCCAATTGTGCCGCTAACCTCGCCCCTCCCTTCAGCCCCTTCGGCCCCTCCCTCCTCTTCTTCCTCTCCTGCTCTTTTGCCCACCTCAGAAGACGCGGGAATCCCATTCCAGTAGGACCATTCTTCACTCTCTTCCTCTGCTAGGGGAAGTTCTCCCTCGAAATTTCTCGGATCATCCCTTTGGTCGGCCATCAGCCCAAGTGAGCTCAGCATTTTGTCCATCATAGCTGCTCTATTGAAGCCCTTGGGTTTGGGGATATCAGGCCTCTCCTGCTCCTTCATTGGCGGTTGGAACAGCTTCCCTATCGCATAGCGGGAGACGAGCCCCCCCATGGAGTGACTTACAAAGGAAATTTTCTTCAAATTGGGGTCCTCCTTGACAACACTCGACACCTGTCAGGACGAGAGCAAACAGGTAAAGAAAACAAGCATTCGATATGACATCATGCTTCACTCGCACTGTGCAAAAACCCAACCGGAATGAAAACACGCGTTGAAGCCACAAGCATGCATAGTGTCTGATGTTGTGGAGTTACTTGAAGTCAGCAATAAGAGAGAGGATTGATGAGAGTCGACTTTCGAACATAGGAAAGTGTATACCTCGCTTGCGAACATCGGCTTGCTTCTAAGCTCTCGTCAGAAGGGACAAGTTCTAAAACCACAAACCTTCAAACTGACACTAGACTGCCACTATGAATGTGATGGTTACCCCTATCATACCATGAAAAACTGCCTCCTCTCTACCTCCCTCTGTATCGCTGCACTAAAATATTTGCATACCTCTTCTGCAAGGCGGTTCCCCATCACATCCACACCATCAAGTGTTTTCATGAATGAGTTGCAGGTGCTCACTGGATTCCCCACATTACCAATGGCCACCAAAGAAATTCAGAAGAACGCGCTCCTTCTGCTCAGCATAAATCAGCTGACGTTCAAAGTTACTCTATTTTAAGAACTTTTTCTCCTATCTCATATCTCGTGTTGCAGTCAACTCTCTTTGAGCAAAGGAGCTCTATTGTAAAGTTTCTCAAGCAGGATGCAACACAATGAAGTAGAGCAATTTTCCAGGGGGCCGAGAGACAGAAAGGAGTGAAGTATGAGTACCATGCACTCTCATGTTGTGACCTGTCCTCGCCTGGAATTGCTCGTCCATGTATCTCCAATTCGCAGGACTGGCAATCCCCGCACACGACAAGAACATGAGTTTAACTTTTTCAGCAAAGTAGCTCAATTTAGCCGCCCGCCCAGGCGGGTGTGCCGTTACCGGTGGTCAGCCACCGGCAAAGGGCTCTCACCGGCGACCGACGGCGTAGGAGCTCCAATAAGTTCTTAATATTGTAAGGTCAACAAGGGGCGACTGCTTAAAGGACTTGAAGTGTCTACTTGGAAGCCACTATCTTCATGAAGACTATCCAATCGCTAAACAAAAAACCAATTAAAAAGAAAACAAACAAAAGCTCCGCACATAGAAGTGACTATGTGGCATCCCCAATCGAAGGTGGAAAACAGCTAGAGGAGAGGCACTCCAGAGAGATTTGATGAACCATGTGAAGGAAGGTGCCATTAAAGTTTCCACTAAAGCCTTTGACAAGACAGGCAACGTCCAATTTGACAGTTGGCCAAATTCATTGACCATGATTACAGACGTAAAACTGCAAAAGAGAGGCCAGAATTTGCCAGGTTATCCAACGCATCTGCCAAATTCTCCCTAAAACAGGGGAAATAGACATTGAAACAACCAGAAGAAGCCCTTCGAGGTGACAGTATTTCCAACAAGGTTGACAGGTTTCAGGTTGGTTCTGCAAACTTAATTTGCAACCGAGTATCAGAAAACAAACAGAGGTACAAACCTGCCTCCGATGCCGTTAACCAAAACAACCAGATGATCCTGTTGCTGCACCTCCCTCTCTTCTTCTCCCTCTCCATCTCCTCCATCCCGGGCAAACCCCTTCCGACAGAAGCTGCAGAACCCCAGCTTTCCCCTCTTCTGCAGGACCCCTTCTCCAGATTCACAAAGGAGAACGTAGAGGCCCACGCCAGCTCCTACTACAAGCGCCGAATAAACTGCAGCACCTTCCGGTGACGCTTGATTACATACTGGTGCTTGCTCCCCAAAAAGCCTTGCAAGAAATGGCCAAAGCAATGGGAGTGTGCTGTTGCTAGCTACAGCCCTGACTATGGCGCCGTTAGGATTGGCTTCAGCGTCCGAGGAAGGAGGAGTGCAGGAGGACATGAGCGGGAAAAAAGGGCGAGGGAGGGGCTTGGTGCTCAGGGGAGGCGCGTATAAGCACTGCAGAAGACGGCCGGCCCGCGCACGACCTTCCTGCACGGAGCCATGGCAGCTGCAGCCCGCGCCATGGGAGAAGGCAGAGAGCACCACCAGGCGGTGCGCACCGTCCAAGCACGCCCCTATCACTGACCGCGCGCGCTCCAGAAAGCGAGGGCTCTCCGCAGCGCTCTCCAGAACAGGCAGAAGCGCACGGCAGAGACCCGCCAGAGCCTCCGCCAGATCGGACTGCGTCTGTAAGGAGAGGGGATGCAGGGAACGCGGCAGAGGCAGAGCCAACCACAGCAGCGGGATAGCGCGGGAGAGAAGGGAGAGGGAGAGAGAGAGAGAAAGAAGGGGGGCGAGGGAGAGGAGGGGGATAGAGGGAGGGGCGTCCAAGAGGGCTAGACGGGAGGAAGGCGCGGCTCCAGGCTGCCATGTGGCGCCGGGAAAAGCAGACGCGTGGCAGGAGGAGCCGCCCTACTGCAGGAAGGGGCGGGCCGCCACCTGCCATTCTATGTGGTGGCTGAATTCAGTTACCGTTTGACGCGCAGGGAAGTCCTAGGTGGCGGTTGGCGAAGGACGAAATGAGGGCACTTTGACACGTGTCGGCAAGGAAGGGTCAGACACGTCATGATGACGTGCTGAGTGATACGGATCTGCGTGCAGACAAAACAGCAGGCATTTGGCGCGGGGCGTACATGGTCTGCTTACGTCAGCTGACGTGAAAACTACGAACATGTGTACGAACGATAAGTCGAGTGTACGTACGGCTCGCTGTGACAAACATTAAATGGCGGAGCGTGAATAAGTGGGTGCAGTAACGACAATACACACGGAACCGTCGTTTTGTTACACTGCCAGTCAAACTGACCCACATGGACCGCCAACGGACGGTGTCCCGTTGCATCCAGTCTGACGAGGCCGCTCGCGTGACCGTCCGTCACGCGAGTCACGCGTGGTTTCGCGCATGCTGCACATTGCATTGTATGGTGTTGTGCAAACCAAGAAAAAACCACGCATTTAGGTTTTAACATGGCGATGATTGCAAATAAAACGCAAGACATAAGTAAAAGTGGAGATGCGGGGTATCGATCCCCGTACCTCTCGCATGCTAAGCGAGCGCTCTACCATGTGAGCTACATCCCCATGTGACTCGTGCAAATAGGGAAGCGCTCCTATTACAATGCATGGAACAGTAATCGGAGGGAAAGGTGTGAATTTTACTTCCTCAGCAGCACGTCCACGCAACGAGGTCCATAGCAGACAAAACATGAGTCTTGCATTGTGCCAAGATGCACGGGGCAGGCATTATTTTGACAGTTCGAGCTTCGATAATAGCAGTAAGTTATGTATTCAAAGAAAATACATAGTACGATGTACTCATCCTGACTGGATACAAAGAAAGGACATTGTTAAATAGACAATACACACCAAACCAAGCCCACAAGACGTGACAGGAGATTAGCCGTCTACAGTCGCTGGTAGCCACTGCTCTGGACAGCTTCAACTGTAACTAGGAACTGTACAATCGGAACACTCACAGACTCGACGTGCAACCGTAGATTTATCAATAGCCCTCAGAGACTACATCACGTGCAAACCCAAAAAGACATGTTCGTCACAACTTGACTCTAGAAAACCAAGAGTCTTCAAAGCGGCATACAAGCTACGCGCAGCCACTGGGCCCCGTCTTGAAGACAACGCAGCGGCGAGCTTCGGGATAGACTTTGTTCTTGTCGTTGACGTTGAGGTTGAGGCTCTGCCCAATGGTGACTCCACGGAACGGAAGCTTAATGCAGCTGTTCTTGTACATATCCTTGCCCTGCGCCGCCGGCCATGCATGACAGGCCCGAAAGTAGCACCGTCAGGCGTCATGTGACGGCGGCAGCAACGAGCAAGGCAGGAGCAGGGTCGGCCAAGGCCGCGGAGGGAGCACTCACAGCGTTGAAGGTGCGGAACTTGAGCGTGGACGGAAAGTCGGTGACATAGAAATGGTCGTCCGAGCTCTTGAGCTTCCCGCAGTACATGGCGCCCACGCCGCTCGTGGAAACAAGCGCGAGCGTGTTATTGCGCCCCTCCACGATCGGCTTCGACAGGGCTGTGTCCGCCCTGCCCTCGAGGCTGCAAGCGGTCCATGCAAGCAGACAGAAGGAAGATTTTAGTCCTGGGAAGAGGAATAGAAGAAGAGATAGAGGGTCAGAGGTACTCATGGAGCACCTGAAGGTGGGCACAGTGTTCTTGAAGCCCTGGAAGTAGAAGTCGCAGTCGCGTCTGGGCGAGGTCGGGCACTTCACCACTGTCGCCAGCTGACGTCTTGAAGGGTCTCCCGCAGCCATGGTTGCGGTCGCCAGCAGCACCGCCATTGCGGCCATGGACGAGAGCATCAGCTTCGAGGAGGAGGAGGCAAAGAACGCCATGGCAAGGGAGGGAGGGAGGGAGGGAGGGAGGGCGGGAGGGAGGGAGAGAGCGAGCGAGCGAGGACGGAGGCAAGAGTGGCGGCGCTCTCCTTTTTGAGCCGTCGGCCTCTCACCGAGTACGGCCGGCAGGCGCGCAGGGTAGTAATGGGAGGAAGCTAAGCGGCAGCTTCCATCAATACGGCCGCCGCCCGAGGTCCAACAGCGAGACCGGGACCGGTTTGTCGTCTTCTGCGTACGGTAACGTCCGTACGTTTGTCGTATTTTTATGCCGTAACTGGCAGTGAACCGTTTCTCCGTTTCTCCGTTTCTCCTCGCCGTAGTGCGAACTGTAGTTGAGAATCTTTGCGATCCACGCGCATAGAAAACGCCAGCGTGGCGTGTCGCCGTTGGTCGAGACTCAAGTGCAGTTCGCAGGAATGTAGAGGGGCCAGTCAGTCACTGTGTCGGGGAAGCACCGTCGGCGTCCTCCATACAAGCGCCGTTGTGGAACCAAAGACCAAAAGTGCAAGTCACCATGTGGACTCTAAAGTGGCTCAATCCCAACTACACAAACGCTTTTTGAAACCACTTGTCAATCCCTTCGAGAAGGAAACTCGAGACACGAGGAACAAAGGCTGTTTGACAACAGGCTCCAAAGCCTAACTTTCAAAGGGTG
Source organism: Zygnema circumcarinatum (assembly GCA_037447605.1). Lineage (NCBI taxonomy): Eukaryota > Viridiplantae > Streptophyta > Zygnematophyceae > Zygnematales > Zygnemataceae > Zygnema > Zygnema circumcarinatum. The sequence continues at coordinate 1,556,018 of CM074814.1, forward strand.
TAAGCCCTGTTACATATAAGACATTTCCTTTTGTGTCATTGTCCTTCCTCCCCCAGCTTGTGCTTGCAGTGTCCACGCCTTCCATCTCAATACGCCCCATTTAAGTTCCCCATGTAAGCCATTTTCCGATATAACAAGAAAGGTCGACAAGTACTTCTAAGTTTCCGCTCACAATACATCAGGATACTAAGAGTTGAGAAAGGGCCTGCGCTTGTTATAGGGCGCCTCGAAAACCCTAAAAACCTTGTTTTTCAAAAAAATCTCCACCGGAGTATGTCGTTTCATATAACCAACAGATGCTCCCTTCCCTACATACTTTGGTTTATGATCCCATCTCTAGTTAATACGGATACATTGATTTATGATTACAAGATAAATCTGTAATTGGTATATGTAGCGTACACAGTGCATGCTAACGTGTATAGAGGGTTTGGGAACTTATTAATATTTGGACATCCCATCGCCATACGGCCACTCTGCCACGGGTACAAGTGAAGGTCTCTGCCTCTGACCGTCGGTCACAACAGAAGTAAGGGCTCTTCACTTCCAGTTTTCAAGCCTTCTGTCTTCTCAGCTTCTGGAAAAAACAAGAAAAGGCGAGTGTTTAGAGAGTGGCTTTTCACAGCAGCAGCGCTATTCGGTCTTGAACTCTACACTCGCCTTCAGCCTAACATGAATAACCTAGGTGGTCTACATGCGGAAGACTTGGCTAGAAATGCGCAGTGGAAATAAAATAATACACGGCTTCAAGCAGCACAGAAAGACATACTCGCATTTTATCTCAGTCTGCACATACTCTTTAGTCTTACCTTCACTAGAGATGCTTTGAATCAAGCGCGCTCTCAGCCAAAGCCCCGCTGACGTCAGTCTCCAAAGCCTAACCTTGAGTCAAAGCGGTATGTGCCCTCGCAAATTCCGCATGTGAGTCATTTTTTGATACAAGGAGGATCAGGCAAGTATATACAGGTTTCCTCTTACAGTACATCAGGATACTAAGAGTACGGATGCTCAGAGCTCCTATTAAGGTTCACAAATGAAAGCATGAGCAGGTCTCCACCGGAGGATATCGTCTCATCGATTCTTTTGATCATTTCACATAATGTCCCCTCCTCTCTGACCTCTGCTTATGTCCCTCCTTCCTCAAATCTACTGCAAGCCATTCTGAGCTCCTGGAAGCTTCTGTTTCTGTCCTGACGCTGAGACTCCACCCCCATTAGCTGGTCAGTCAAGTCATTGATCTCCTTCTTCAAGGCCAATTGACTCAAATCTCGCTCCAACATTGAGGTTGTTGGGATCAGAGCTCTCCGCCTGCGAACTAAAACCTGCTCTGGTTGACTTTCTGTCCGCTGAAAGCTAGTCACTCCTCTCTCTCTGCTCCACTCCCTCCCTTCACCTCCTCCTCCTCCTCCTCCTTCTCCTCCTCTTCCGCATACGGAGGAAGTCTCACTGTGCAACTCCAAGTGACCTCCACCATTGACACGCCCGTCATCTTCAAAAGGATCGTGAAATTTGATAATGCGACCACGGCCTATACCATCTTTAGATGTGCTATTTAGAGAGACTGAGAATCTTGATAGCAACAGGTCACTGCCTTCCCCACCACCTTGGCTTCCCTTCGAACCTCCTTCGCATACAGAGGAAGTCTCACTATGCCACTCCAATTGGCCTCCACCATTGCCAAGCCCGTCACCCTTGAAAGGCTCGTGAAATTTTCTTATTCGACCACGCCCTATACCATCTTTAGATGTGGTATTTGAAGACACTGAGAATCTAGATGGCAATGGGCCACTGGTTTCCCCACCAACTTGGCTTCCCTTGAAACTGATGCTTTCTTCACCATCTCTTTGCCCATCTAATGGAGGTGTGCGGCCATTTGCTTCAAACTCTGCAGCCACACCCATGATTCTCTCATCCTGCACAATCTCTATTCCACCACCAATCTCTCTCTGACACCTGGCATCCATGTCCGTTGACTGCATGGAGTCAGCCGTAGATGTCTCCGTTTGGAGGTCTCCTTCTTCCCTCTTGCAGTCCAAAGTTCTCCTCTCATAGTCGCAGCCGTCCACTTTTACCTCCTCTCTCACCCCACACTTATTGCCTGGTAAGCCTCTCCAAGCTAACCCTTGTACGGACGGACGTTGCCAAGGCCTCACCAATGATGTTCCACCAGCATCCTCTTTCTCTTTCACAAATCCCTCATTTCTCTGCTCTTTTTCAGTTTCAATCTTCGAATTCTCCTGACCACTATCATATTTCTGTCTTTCCCATGCAACAAAACGCCTGATATGTTTTTCGGTTTCTCCCTTCCTGACACCACCATGATCGGTTTCCGAATTTGCCACATTCGACTCTAGAGAGGAGGTCTTTAGGGGCTTCGAAACTGAACTTGGAACTCTTCCACCAGGGCCAAACTTATTCCTCTCTCTCCCACGGTCAGAAATGTACCGATTTGCTTGTGCTTTTGCAGCTTCAAACTCGAACTTCTGGACAAGAGAAAGGATGCTACCTCCCCCAGTCCTGACAAAGCCGCTCTCCCTCTGTAGCTTGTTTGAAGTCGACTTTTCTGTCAAAGCACATTCTAACCCCATAGGCTTGTCCCTTAGTAAATTCCCTGGTTGATTCTGTACCTCGAACTGATCCTCTACAGGTTTTTCCAGACAATAATTTCCATCTTCCCTAAAAGATTTAGGCGCTTCTATGCCGTTTTTGTCCACTGTGTCTCCGCTATTGTTAGCCTCCACGTGTTTTGCATTCACTTTCGGCTTCTCTACATTCACAAATGTCAGGAGCTCTACAGGTTGCATTTCCGCATGTTCATTCTTGAACAGCACTCCGAATTGTTGTACATTAGCATCTGACAGAGGTAACCGAACCTTTGATGGTTTATGAAGCTTTTCTCGCTCTCCTGTTCCCTCATCAAGCAGCTCGGCCCCAACACCCATTTCGTCGACACCATCCTCATTTTCGCCGTCAGGATGTTCAATAGCATCCTTCTCCCCAACTGGTAAGCCCATAGTCGAATGGACATCCACGAACTCTTCCTCAACCTCCTGAACAAGCTCCGCTTCAGTTCTCTGCCTTGCAACTACTAGTCCGTCCATCGAACCCCTACATAGCTCCATTACAGCACTCTGACCCTCTCCCTCTCTCACTCCCTCACCCGCTCCATCCTCTATTTTGGCTCTACTGAGCTCAACTACGACATTTTTCTGAGTAAAGACATCCTCAGCTTTGAACTCCGCTTCACCAGAACTGACTTCTCCGTCCATAATCACTTTCACTTCCTCACATAGGCCTGTTAAGTCACACGCTCTCACTGCTTCACCATCATAGCGATCTTCTCTTTTCTCCACGTCTCCGCTATCCGCTGATACCCCTATTTCTGGTTCAGAAGTGACCAGTTTGACAACAGCCACAATGTCTTTGGATTTCCTTCCCGACGCTGAGTCCATGGAAATAATTCTTTCTCCACTAACTTCATTAATAGAGCCATCCCTGCTTGCCCTTCTGAGCTTCATCAACTCATCGTGCATGCTATCATCACCTTGATTGCCAGAAAAGGAAACGAATGTTCCCTCGTTACTAGCTGAACTAGAATTGCTTTGCATCTCCAGAGATTCTCCAAACCCTACATCAGCATAAAACCCTCTCAGGTTTTCATCTCCCACGAAAGCAATTCCTTCCTCCTCCGACTTTACGCTGCATCTATCCATGTCGGTAGTGGACTCTCCATCAACATCAAAGGCAGCATTGTCGAACAGAGCAATTTCTCCAAACGTGCCCATCAAATCCGCCGCACATTCAGGCAGCCAATCCGGTTCCATTGTCTCTCTGTCCACTGAAGAATGGGCGAAATCTATGGGTCCCAAGGGACTGCCAGTTGGCATGGGAGAGTCATCTGAAGGCGAAGAAACTGCAGCCAAAAGTTTGGCTCGGCCAATCGCAACCTCTTTCTCAAGGGCTAATAGCTCTATCTCCTGCTTCGCAATTATCATATTCATCAACTTTATGGCCTCCTCATCATACATCATTTTCTCACTGGCAATTCGGGCTTTCTGAGTTGCCTCCATGCAAACCAAAGCCTTCTCTTCTTGAATCTTAGCCATCAATGCCATCGATGCTCGAGCTGCTGACTCAGCAGCACTTTGCTCCTCTTCAAGCTCCCGTCTTAACTGGTCATTGACCGCTCTTTCGTTTTCCAATGCGCGTCTTAGAACGAGTATATCATCATCACAGTCTCCATTCAAAGATTCCTCGCTCCATATTCCTTCTGGATGCAAAAATTTCGATCCCCCTCCGCAATTCCGAGACACTTGCAAAACTTCGTCGGAATTTTTCATCTTCCCCTCGAAACAAGCGCTTTCTTTTGTCTGAAATTCACCCTCATTTGCCTCCCTACTCCAGCCCTGTGATGGTTTACTCACTAAGGTTTCTAACTCATTACATCTTTTTGCGAGCTCCCACTTACACTGCAAATGGCACGGGCACTCAATGAGCGATATGCGGATGAAGACACTTGTCAAAAATGTGAGAAGTGCACTAAAAAGGGAGAGTGCAGCCAAGAGGAAGCGATAGATTTGTTCTGGAAGTGAATACGAGCAGGAGGCGATATTCGGAATACCCATAAATGCTTGCACAATAGTAAGGAGGGGATTTTCCATCAGGCCCTACTTTGACTAATGGCTTCCAGCTATCTTCACAGGAGCGGGGGGGGGGGGGGAGGGGGGGGAGAGAGAGAGAGAGAGAGAGAGAGAGAGAGACGGAGAGTTGCGGGGATCGAAATAGCGCTGAAATTGCTATTGGAACCACTTGAACGTTGTGAAATAAAGGATAAGATGGCTTGCGGCTCAATCAAGACCTGTAAGCAGCACCAGAAAAAAAATTCAAGCCTCCATGAGCCTTACTTGTTTGACAAGACCTGGATTCAAATTCAAATTGCTACGGCTGTTCGTTTTGGTCATAGAGAACTAGGCAGGCAACAATAAAACCCTCCTTCTAATCTGTATGAAGGTCAAAATCAGAATAATATAGCCAGCGATTTGTCGAATAAGGAAATGCGACCAGTTATGACCGGCTAGCAATAATTGGTAATTGTGGACCAAAGTGAACAACACAGAAATACCAATTGCAGGCAAAGGCTCAAGCACACAGATGAAGACACACAGGGCATAGGAGGACAGATTGAAGGTTTCTTCCCGTGACGTCGAGATGCCATAAGGAGCCTTGCCATGCAGTAGAGACGAGTGGTTAAGTTAACGCTACTTCAACACGCTTCCTAGCTTGTGACTAGATTGACAATATACACCTTTCTTGGTAAAACAAAGGCTACGGGAAAATGATGGAGAGATATAGAGAATAGCATGTCGTGCGGCTTATTACTCGAAAAGTTTGTCATGTCAGAGCGAGATGGAATACCGCAGTATTACAGCATTGTCTGCGCTACCATGAAGAAATCTTCAAAAAGTATAGTGAGGACGAACTAGTGCCAGCTGTCAAACATCTTTCATCATTACGTGAGCATGCAGCAAGTTTCGACAAAAAATGCACAATCCTCAATTTTCTTGCACTCCATATTCACTTAGGCACATGGCCAATAGGAGGAAATATCGGGTAGCTGGTCACGTCAGGCGAGCTTCCTGGAGCTGACCTTACGTTTAGTTATATCTGGGGACCTCAAGTCAGCGTTAAGTTCTAAAAAGCAACCATAAGATGTTACTTAAGAAAGGCGCGCTTCAGTAGCTCATCCCCACTCTAATAGTTCCCCATGTACTGAAAACTTCGACCTTTTCGGAACCTTGGAGAAGGCTCTACGAATCTCCTTGATAGACTGACAACTAGAAAATGGACAGAGTGGACCCTGCCATGCACGATTGAAAGAAGCTCCCATTACTGCCTGCCATAGCAGCAACGCAGACCCCTTAAAGGAAGTTTTTAATTGTTTTGATTGAGATACAGAGAGTAGAAACAGGCATACATTTACAATGCGAGCAGGGTAATGATCACCGCTTCGAATGCAAATAAATTAAAGCAAGAAGCTGGTAAAGGTTGAATCCCATGCAAGCCTTGGCAAGCAAAATAAATTCAGTCATGTTTGAACCAGAGGTGCCAGCAGCAGGCAGGTACCAAATCAGGTCAGTCAGTCACAACTCTTCTCCAATTAATTAAATCTCTCAAGCCTTCTCCGCCTTCCACAGCCTGCTGCCGGATTGCTCCTTCCCTCCCACTCCTTCCTCCTCTCCCCCCCTCTCTCCCCTCGACCCGGAGATCACCAACAAGCCACGTGCCAGCTTGCCGCTCTTACTCCACTCCGTGACAGAAGCTCTCTCCTCCTCCTCCTCCGCCCTCCTCCCCCCCCCGTCTGACACGTGGCACGAGCTGCTTGCTGCACGCCCGTGCAGGAGCCACCTCCTGCAAGGCCTCGGCTTGCCAAGGAGCGGCGGTAGCAGACCGGCAGGCGAGCGCCCGCTCCAGGATGGCCGGGGCCGTACCGGTATCGCCGGCGGCCGGCAGCACACGCCGGCCCGGCCGCGGGGAGTCGCCGGCCGTCGGCCGTACGGCCACGGCCGGAATCCCGCGGTCCTCCGCCGCCAGCCTGGGCCGTACGGCAGACAGCTGCCTACGTCAGCCGGCAGCAGCTGTTCTTGCTTTGGGGCAGAGAGGCAAGAGATTGCCGTATCGTCTTATCGTATCGCCCACCGATATATACCGCGATACAGCAGCCGCGCGTCTGTCTGCCGCCCATTACCTAGCGCCGTACGCCCGAACGGTGAGGGCTTCGTCACGTCACGCGCTAAAGCGCGTCGCGCCGACATCGGCGAGCCCACATGGGACGCTCCTACTGATTATCACCATTTTCGAATGCTTGAGAACAACCATGCATTCGAAATGCAACAAATATGGGAGTGTGCGCAGACAACGCAGTCATTTGCAACATGGAAATCAAAGAAATAAAACTAGCTTCATGAACGGAAACCACATGGATTAAGTACAGCCTGCGATTGCTTGCCAAGAAAGAAAAGGAGCTTCATGATCCAGGATTTTTTCTCGGGGGGGGGAGGCTATCCCTCCTTCAATAAAGAAAAGTTGGCCCGACTTGTATATCTCGGTCCGCCACTGGATGGGAAGGCAGTTCTAAGCTGAATACATTTTGCAAATGCTTGCAAAGGAAGCCAGCTAACTTAAAAAAAAGTGAGAGTACATGCTGAAAAGGCAGTTATAAAATATAATGTACAGCGTGCGGACAAGAAAATCAATTTCGGTACAGCATACACAAGCTTGCAAAGATGACACGGGCTGAGTGAGGGGTGAGGTGACGGCATGGCGCAGTCTTCAAACGTTGACTCGGTGATGCTTCCACGCAGTGAGGTACGAGCGCAGGGGAGCAGCGTCACATAGTGAAAAGGAAAAGAACGCGCATACTTAGAGTGGAAGCGGAAGCCGCTGGCGAGAGAGAGAGGGCAGAGCGGAGAGAGCGCAGGAGAAGAAGAGAGTACGGACCTTTCGCACGGCTATGTACGGAGAAAACTTAATGAAGAAGGCGTTTACCTACGATCAACGCATGGCCTGCGCGGCCGCCTCCTGAAAGAAGGCGCACCGGTACCTGCGAAGAGCGCTGCGGGGCTCTCCTCCCCTCCCCTCCGCTCCGGACAAGGGCTCGGCCTACACTGCCCTGCGCCGCGGGACTAAGCCCCCGTGCGGGCACCCGCCCGGAACATTTCGCGCTGACCGACCGCAGGTGCCTGCCAGCCAGGTGGGCGGGCAGGCAGGCAGGCAGGCAGGCAGGCGAGACTCGCGTACCGTGCGTCGATTCCGTCGCCGCGGGCGGCCGGGACGTCGTCCGCCCCTCTCAGCGGCAATTCGCTGACCGTACGACCGACCGTGTCGCTCAATTCCAACGGTCGTACGGCCGGTCAAAAAGTGTTTCAAAACTCTGAAACTTTTAGATATTAGAACGTTCTAATTCTGAAATCTAAAACTCTACAAGTCCCTTGTACGGAGCACTTGCCATCCCCACCCGGGAGTCGGACGCAGCTAGCCGCTAGGGCTCAAGATGGCCCGCGCAGCTGTGGTCCGTACCACGGAGCTGCTGCTTCCTGCAGTTCAAAAGTCGCCCCAAGCAAGCAGGCAAGCAATGCTGGCCAAGGTTGATCTGCTGACCTGCCTGCCTGCCTGCCTGCCTGCCTGCCTGTCCGTGAGGATCCACCACGATCTGGCTGGCGGTGATCCATCATCCAACCCTCCCTCGGGTGGACCGCCTGCCGTCCGTCCGTCCGCCAGCGGTTCGTTCGGTCGCGGGCGGATTCGGGCCCTGCCTGCCTGCCGACAGCGCGCCATGACGCAGCGGCCGGGACGCGACACGTGGCATGTGCTGATCAATAGCGTCACGGGCTGTCATGCCTTGGACGTTTCCTGTGCGACACGTGTAGCCTTTGTACGGTACGGTCCGTACCCCGCACCTCAGCTCTTGCAGAGCCGCCCGCTGCCGTATAGTCGTTTTGTCGCTTAGTAAACTTCCAAACGAACTCGTAGCTGATCCAAGTAGCTTTCGTGCCGGCCGCCCTCCAGCCGGCCGCCGGCTAAATATCGGTTGGCCGCCGCCAAATCGATTCCAACATCGATCCGAGATATATCGATTCAAAGTTTATCGTTTCGTATCGTTCGTATTGTTTGACTCAATTTTCCAATACGATATACCGGCGTGGTCTCCAATACGAACAGGCAGGCAGGCGGAGGTTTTTTCCCTCTCCCTCGTCGACATCGCTTGGAGCGGAGGAGAGCGGAGGGAGGGGGGGGGGAGGACGGGAGGAGGAGGAGGAGGAGAGGGCGATGCCCGCCGGCGCGCTCTGTCCGCGTTCTCGGCGCTGCTCGATATTGTGCTCAAGCAAGCCAGGTAAGTTCCTCACATTTTCCTGAACAATAGAAAATTCTGGATTCGTTGAACCGGGAGGTTGCTATGTTGATACGCTCTTGCGCGCTGGACGGTTTGGTACTGCCAAGTGAAAGCTTGTCCTCATAGAAATTTCTGTTGGGAAGGGGAATCGCAGCCATGGCGCGTGTACGGAGGCGCATGATTTGTATCTGTGCACTGCTAGCTTTTCTTCATGCGGTTCTCCCTGCCGTTGGAGATGACCGCCTCATTGGCTGGCAAGGCCAAACGTGAGAATTAGTAACCTCCCTCACATCTCGTAAGCTAAGTCTAGAACACTGAAAACAAATTTTGCATCACATCACCATATTGGATGCAGCGGCCACTGAAGAATGGAGGGGCCACTCCAGTTGGTTTAGAGACGCAATCTTCGCATAGGCTGTCCAATTTTAAATTGCTAGAGCCAAGCATGCCTTCTCGTCTGGCGAGAGGACACAAAGATTGTTCGGAAAGGAACAGGTTTTGCGAGACGGTTATGGAGGCTTAAGTTTTCCGCGTTGCACATAGTATTGAAGGATATAGCTATTCGGTCCTTCCTGGCAGGAAGCCCTTGAAACGCAGCAGTGGGGTGTGCGGCTCGTCTGTGCATCTGCAGTTATTTTTCTGCACCTGGTAGTCTTCGGGGCGGAATTGACCACATGAAAGAGGTTGCAACTTCGCCGTGGATGGAGGTCCTTTCCTGGTCGCCTCGTGCATTCGTTTTCCACAACTTCCTGGTATGATTTGTAGCTTTTTGTTACTGAAAGCTCAGGATTCAAGAATAGGAGAAGTGGACTACGAGCGAGATAAGTTGTGCTTCTCTGCCACTGGAGCTATAAGCTGTAGAATGTTCTCCTATGGCCCATGCAGAAGATGCTTGCACAGCACTTGGAGTCTGACACATTTTGCCACGGGATAAGGACTGTTGCAAAAGGTTTACATGCGTTTTTGTGATGATTGTTTTTTTTTTTTTTTAAGCGTAGGGTTCCGTTAAAAGAAAATATCTCTATTGAGAACCTTGCAGTCATGGTCCTGCGAGAGTTCACATGGTACTGCGCCAACAAAGAGCAGCTGTATTTGTGACTTTTCTTGCTTGTTTCCTTGCCCTTATTCCATGCTTTGCTGGAAAGCAAACATTAATAGAAGAAAATGCTATTCCTATCGTGGTTGGTAAGGCTGCAGACTCCAAAGGAGTGCCTCTATCTTATACATCAAGCGGCACCATCCATGGTCAAGTCTACTGTGGTGGATTCAGCCACTGGTGGTAGTAAGGATAGCAGGCATGTACTCGAACCTGTGATATTGCGAGTGCAGGTCTATGTATATAAAACGAAACATCTTCTATATGCCTGTATTTTTTGAACAAGACAAGACAATTTGACTCTTTTTTGTGCTCTAGCTGTCAGTTACCAACAAAAGAATGCAGCAGATCTTTCATTGCTGTTTTCACCTTATCTTGAGTCATCGCTGCTCTGATTGGTTGTGAGCAGAGTTCGCACTTCCTCGGGCACCTTTTTGCGGCGAGGACAGGATGACGTAATCAGTCGAATTGAAAAGCGCATTGCGGACTATACCTTCATTCCTGCTTGTGAGACGCCCTTCATTTGAAAGGGGGCCCAGTAGACAGATAGGATTGATGGCTCCGCTTCTTTCTTCTACTAAAGAAATGAAGCTTAGTTTGGGCCCACTTATCATTTTGATGCCCCACCTTCAGTGTGTAAGCAAAAGGAAATGAAACCAAGGGAGGTTGTAGTCTGCTTCTAGGATTGCACTCCGTGTCGTCGTTGGAATTGAGAAGCATCTTGGAAGTGTTCGATTCAGAACAATCTCCATATGCCGTGGAGTTGAGTCAGTAAGGGAAAGCTTAAAGGCCAAACCGCCGTATCCTAGAAGGTGCGGATGCGATGCATGAACTGGGAAAGGCAAAAGTAGTGCGCTAATCTTGCTGGTAAGTCTTGTAGTCGAGCATCTCATGTGTAGAAGTATTGATATTCCTATTCTTCCATCTGGGATGGTGGATGCCAAGTGCAGCTCATGGAGAGGGCTTTCAGGTCCTTCACTATCAGAAGGGTCAGAAGTATGAAGCGCATTACGATTACTTTCACGATACAATCAATACCCGCAATGGAGGGCAGCGAATAGCTACTCTCCTTATGTACCTTTCTGATGTCGAAGAAGGAGGAGAGACCGTGTTTCCTGCAGCAGATGCCAACCCCAACACCCCCGGATGGAATGAAATGTCGGAGTGTGGAAAGGGAGGGGTTGCAGTGCGTCCGAAACGGGGTGATGCTCTGCTGTTTTGGAGTTTAAAACCGGACGCTACACTCGACCCAAAGAGTCTGCATGGTCGGTTACCTTCGGGGAAAGGGAGCTGTATGCTGGGTTTTTGCAATGATTCATGATACTGATCGAAAGGTTCTGAATGTACGGTACTGTTTGGAAGATGGACTCTGTTGCATTGTATGCGATTGAAAGACGGAAGGGAGCTTGAAATGTGTCCAGTTAAGTTGGGAAATACTGACGGTATGAAGTTAGGCTTGCTAAACTGATACGGTTTAGGTGGTCCCTTTTGCTGTCATTTCGTATGAGAGTCGGCTGCCACTTTTTACAAAGGATATGCACCTGTGGTCTCAGCCCTGCAACTTTCTACTGCGTCATGCCTTTAACTGTCCGCTTGCTTTGTCCTGCTTATGTGCAGCGGGCTGCCCAGTAATTCGAGGCAACAAGTGGTCAGCTACAAAGTGGATGCGTGTGCAGAGTTACGGCTAATTGTGATTGGAATCTCCATTTGCGTGGCTGGAAGGTCATCACCGGTCAGTAGGAACAGGCTGCAGGTGGCAGGTGAGGGGCAGATGGGAGCTCAGCTATCTGCCCCATCGTAGAGCTCACTTGAGCATGGTCATCGGCACGGTTACATCAGCCACGACTTATTACATTTGTGATTTAACAGCAGCGCAGGACAGAGCTTTGTTTTCTTTTCGGCATTGTTCAGGCAAACCGCATTGATTAGTTAAAGATATGGAGTCTATGAAATTAGCTACTACACAAGTTTCCATGTAGAAACTCGTCAGCTTGTTCTGCAGTGTCAATTGCTTATTTTTTTTATGGGTTTAATGAGTTGTAACCATTGCTCCTTTGCAAACCTTGATGGTACATTTCGGTGGGTTGACCATTCTTTTGAATCAATGAGGTGTGTGTACATTTAGCTTCTTCGGCCTCGCGTCTATCCTCTACGTGTGGTGTTTTACAGGCACTGTCTATTCCGTCAGTTTGACAAGTGGAACAAGAAAAACTATCCAGAATCTTGAGAAAACATAACCTACAAAAATGGCATTGTATGGTATGGGCTCTAAAGCGTCATGTCCAACGTGAAATTGCATTCAATCTGCAAATGACAACGTGCGCTACAAGTTCCAGCGTTTTCAAAAGACCCAGGATATGAGCATAAGCCAGACCAGCACCCACTAATAGAAAACCGATGACTTCTAGGGTTGCCTTTAAAATCTTCTGATTGGTGGGTGCTGTCCTGGCCTCCTGTCAGTATCCTAGCTCGCCATAAAACCATTTTGACAATGCAGGGATGTGGCAATGCAAGCGCCATATAGCGCAAGTAAAGTCGTTGATAGAGTCGTGGTTGAATCACATACAGCAGTGCAAATGAATGGATAGTCTTCGGCTTTCATCCCCTTTCAACTATTTTGCACAGGCAAATAGTTGAAGTTCGGAGGTTTCAAAACCCAGGCGAGGCAACTGATTAGAACACTTCGAACATGAAAATTAGATTTCCACTCATAACTTTTTTCTTTTCTCCCTAGGTCCCTTGTAAACAGTTCCTCGTGGTTCACCATGATGATTTTTTTTATGTACAGTTGATGGCATTGCCATCGTGAGATCAATGCCCATCATTTCCTTGAACACGAAAACGCAGCCTGAGAGATTTTGAGACAGTAACAAGGGATGTCAGTACAAGCTGTGCATAGAAGTCAGAGAGGTTCTCATAAAAACCACTGCACCGTTCCATGTCCATGCCCGTTCCAAATGTAGGCATAAAAAGCAAAGGGAAGAGACCTCGCACAAAAGGAAGACGACTAAAAAATACACAATAGACAATGAATCGGGTTGTTGATTGAAAATTTTGAAGACCGGTAATGAACAGCTTCTAGAAGTGCAAATTCTGTATTTCGACTCCAAGAAGTTGAAAAAAAGTCTCATCTGAGCAACGGCTGTACAATGAATGCAGTGACTGCTACTGACCTGCTTCCCACAAATGCGAGGAGAGGAATCTCAACCACACTATACAAATGACAAATGCTTTATGGAAAGGCCCTCGGGTTCATTCCCCCATTTTAAAGGGCCTGAGAGCTGAGCCGGAGCCTCATCCGTGCTCCTGAAAATCAATTGTAGGCGGAAACTCGACGTCTTCAATCTTATACACGTAATGTTATGTTACTAATAGCCTTCAAAAGAACAGGTACTGGATTGCCATGAATAAGCAGGAAAATACTGCAGTCCATGAAGGAACCACTTTGTCGTTTCTCCAGTGCGGCTCATAGTGCAAAGGTAGCTCACCGAACTGTACATTCAATGGTATGCCGTTGCCATCCTGCTCTCACCCAGCAGTAAACATCACTTTCAGTTCAGAGGGACAGAGAGACAGAAGTAGGAACATAGAATATGAAGAAACATAAACTTCAGAGATAACTGGCATTCCATCACCACCGCTATTAGGCTACTTGACTTCACGGTCTGTGACAACGACCAGCTACAGCACTGACTCCTTCGAAGATGCCCATAAGTGTTAGACAATTCAGCAGCGTCCACATTTGGCTAAAGATAGCAAAGCCTCCATAAAGCATCGCAAGCATAGAAACTCACCGGTTCAGGAACACAAGGCCTTTACATAGGATGGCCATGCATAGCGTTCACAACTTCCTCATGGAAGGTACTCAAGAAAGTTGTTGCAGGCTTCCAAGGACGAGTCCGAGTTCGGATTATCCACAGATTCCTGGTTGTCATCCATACTCACTTCATTCCCCGCTCGATTCAACCTTGGCAGCTGCCGCAAGCCTTGCCCTCCTTTTGCTATTTGCTCTTACTTTCCTCATCCTACGATTATATTCCGCTGACCCTAAGGAAAGTGCCTCTAAAGTGAACCTGTTGGGAGGGCAGTTTTCTTCCTGAGAAAGAGCGTACATGGCCTGAAGCTTCACGAGGTTGCCTTGACGACCGTAGCCGTTCATCAGAGTAGTAAAAGTCACTGTATCCGGTGTGCAGTCTGCAGTCTTCATACTTTCATACATTGCTTCCATCCTCTCCAGCAAACCTACTCTGGCGTATGTATCCAACATAGAATTGTATGTATACTGCAAGATGAGCCAATACAGAAACATGCAAACGGGTAAGTAACCCAAAAAATCTCCAGAAGCAATGGGACTGGAAAAAGCACGGTGGTTCACAAAATGAAAATGGAATCGGCAGTAGCCTTCAAGAACGTACAACAGATTCTTATCAGTAAGCAACAACCTCAAACTTGCTTCGAAAAACTCCATTGCTTACCACATTTAGTTTGCATCCTTTCAACTGTGCTAAATGCATGAGACTCTCCGCAGCTGAGACCTGCCGCTCCTTCCCGAGGTGGCTAATCAGTATGTTGAATGATGTGAGGTCGGGTTGCAGTCCATGACGTTGCATTCCCTGCATGATGCTCAGAACTCTAGTGGGTCGGCGAGCCTGAAAGTAAGCGACCAATAAAATGTTGAGCAAGGGAACGCTCGGCTGAAATCCTGCCTCAGCCAGTCTATCCAAAGCAGACTCAAATTCATGCCATGTCTCCCATTCAGTTTCTCCTGAAATAACTGAACGCCAAGCATCCTGTCAAAGACCACAGAAACACATCATTGATCTGTTAGTTCACAGTGCTTTGCGGCAAGCAGGTAAACAGAGGGTCAAGGAACATGACCTATGATGCTAAATTGCCACCTTCCATTTGTACAAAAGTGAGGTAAGAAGATGGAAAGAAAATAAGGGTGAGGTTAAGAGTGCAACAAGAAAAGGAAAACTGTAACACTGCCGGCTCAGCTAGGGCCCCCTACGAGGCATTTTTGAAAGAGTATACGAAGCTTTTACCTACAAGTCAAGGGAGCGAGAGTGGACAAGAGACAAGCAGGATAGAACAATAGGGAAGAAAAGGGAGCAAGTGCTCCTTACCGGTTCTGGCCATTCTTCATCACTCTCATCTGGAAGCTTCCCCCAGAGTACTCCGGCGGGGCCCATGTTCTGTGCTGCAGAAAAAGCTTCAAACATTGCCGCATATATTTCCTCCTCAGACTGCCCTTTGTCCCTCCCTAGTTTCTCTATCAACTGCTCAACAGCCCTCAACTTTGCTGCCGTCCCAGTCGCACTCACAACAGCAGCAAACATAACCAAGTCTGGCTTGAAACCCCTTGCCTGCATGGCAAGTAGTGTCTGCTCTGCCATGTTAAGCTGGTTTGCTTTCAAATATCCATTGAGACAACTAGTGAGTGTGAGGACGTCTGGTTGGATTCCAGCAGCAGCCATGTTCTTAAGAACAAGCTCCATCTTTGCATAAGCACCTCGGCTTGCATAAACAGAGATCAGGGCGTTGTAACTTGTCTGCAGCCAATGGAAATATGCCATGTGCGATTAATCCGACAGTTGCTGATCATAACTGTCCCTAACTTAAATTCCAAGGACAACGATGCATTTCTGAAGACGGGATTGCTACGCGATGAATCATATATTTAAAAGTTCAGAACAAGCCAGAGATGCTGCCACACTGTCATGCATAAAACATTGAGGCGAATTTTATATCCATAAATACTGCATTCTCTATACCCTGTAGTTGCTTCCATTGTGATGCCAAAATGTGGCCAAGTAGCTAAGACAAGGATAATGTATGTGATTCCAATTGAGCCAAAAAAAACTGTGGAAGAGTCTATACCAGGTCCAGTTGCACACCACGGCGCAGCACACTCCCAAATAGCTGCTCTGCTGCAGCTAACTGGCCAACTTTGCTCAGTTCGAAGACCAGCCTTGTCAAGGTCACATTGGTCAAGGTGTGGCCAGAAAGGCGGCAAGACTGGATAAGGCTCCAAACCTTCGATAACTCTCCCTTGCTCAAAAAGCCACCAATTAGAGCGTTCCATGTGGCAGACGTAGGCAAGAAACCTGAGGCAAAAAGTTGCGTTGCTGCTGCTTCCATTTTCTCCCAGGGCCCTCGTCTTGCGTATATAAAAACCATTGCATTGCAACTAAGCTGTATAGGCAGCAAACAGCTTACAGACGAATTAAAACTCAGCTCATGTACACATGTCACAGCATTGTCTACTGATCTGCCGAAGGAATGAGATGGGAAGATTCATAGAGACTGGAGAGTTGCGAAAGCAGGATACAATCTAACAATACCATTATGACCTAGATTACGCAACGAGAAGAAACAAAAACCAAACCAATACAGCGTAGTGCCTGTAGAGAACTGTAGGTCCTGAACCCTGTGTTATGCGCTTTACTACTGAGAAAAATGTTCAGAGTTATCCAAAAGTCATTAGTTAAACCCACTAGACAGTATCGATACAAACAATTGCCAGGACGAGAAGGCTCTGCTTTTTGCACATTCCCTGCTCCCAGACGACTGCACTATTGAACCTTCACTCAAGCAAAAAGCAGCTGGCAAGAAACCTTCAACCATCAATTTTTAACCTTAAGCAAAGACAACCGTCTACGGAGAACACATCTACTCTCTAGGCCAAAAAAAAAAAAAACGAGGCACTCTTCTTGAACTGCGATGACCTCACGGAATACAAAAAATGCTGACACTCACCGCATCAGGTTTCCATCCTTCCATTTGCATTTCCTGAAAAAGGCGCTCTGCCTTTTCAACGTCCATACTTTTAACACAGAAGTCCAGAAAAATATGGTAGGATCTCTGATTCGGTCTACCCTCCGTCGCCCTTTTCATTTCTTCAAATAAGTCTGCTGCCTCGCTGATCCATTTGCTCCGCAGAAAGGCCTTCAAAAGTGAATTGTATGCTTGCGTGTTAGGCAGGCAATCCATTGCTCGAAATAGCTGCTCAGCTTCTTTAGGTTGCTCGGCTATACCCATGATCAGGATCACCTTTGTGTGCCAACGAGGATGGGGAGTGTACCATTTCTGGCTCCGCATATTCTGCAGGACCTGGAATGAGAGCGTCCAAGTGATAGAAACATGAATCCATTGCACTACAGCGGCAAGCACTTCTGCACAGTAGCTTATTCTTCTGTTCGCTGGCCAGAAAAGCTCAACAAGACGAGATTCATCCTTTTGGATTTGCAGGAGGAGCTGAAATAACCGCTACAATTGCGGTAGAAAAAATAGGCCAGGCAAGTTGAATCTCTCGAAAAAAAATAGCACAAAAGCGGGGTAGTGCAATAGCTGGATGCAGGAACGAGCAGCAAATGTTGGAGCATAGCATGCTTTCAGATACCACAGAAGACTAAAATATATTATATTGCCCAGTTTGAAAGCCAGATAGATGAATTACATCACTGAATTGAGCCCGATAGGAAGTTCAATAATATCTCGCCAATTCAAATCGAATGACCAGATCTAACAGAAGAAAAAGTGGTGGAACTCAGATGCTGCCCTCGAGTTTAAATTTCGTGATTCTTGAGTTTAGGACAAAACTATCAAGCTTACGATGCAGGTCAAGTACGGTTCAACCGAATAAGGTCAGCTTGATGTCCGATAAGGGGTGGGAAAATGTGAAAAGAAGTTTAGGAGTTTTGGGAGTCTTACTGTGGCTGCCGCAAAGTTCCACAGTACTAATGCAACAATGGCAATTCTTGCGCGTTTTATTGACAAGGGAAAACAATCGTGTCCACTGAGGACCAAACGACCCCAGTGGCTTTACTGTGAGCATTAGTGTGGTGATTTTTAACATCCAACCCCGACTGCAAATGGAAAGGGCCTCCTCTGTTTGAAGGCCTCAATTCAATTCTGAGTTACACGAGACTAAGTCAGCAAACAGCACCTGAAGAGCAAGCTCCCATTGTGCCTCGTCTTCCAAAATGTCGAAGACAAACGCCCACAACCAATGCCGGTCCTCCAAAAGTAAATTTCCTCTAGCCATGGCCTCTGCTGCCCCTGATCCTCTCCTCTGCTCCGGAGGCATAGCCAGCAGTTCTCTCACCCACTCCCCTACTTTCTCCTTCCGGTCCTTTTCGTCTGAAGAAAGCCTTCTTGCTGTTCTCCTGCTCCCTGCTGAGCCATCCCATTGCAAACTAGTTTGGCGCTGATAGCTCCTACTGCTACGAGGACCAAAATCAGCTTCAAGAGGGGAAAGCAGAAACCTCCTTGATTCCTCTGTAAGGTTCAAGCTTAGGGGCACCAATGAGTCTACGGTTTCAGACACTAGGCTTGGTGGAACGGTTTCAAGAATTTCGGCCTCACTGTCATTTACTATTGGTTCAGGTGAAGGTGGGCGAGGAGATCTGGCTTCTACATTCAGTTGCCCTTTCCCTCTACTCGGCATTCGTCCGTCCCAAGCATCTTCCTCTCTCCGTGCGGAACACTGATGTTGACCATCCGAAGGCCTGCTGATTCTCCTAAACCTGTACGAGCAAGTCTCTTGCTTGAAGGCATGCAAGTCCGTAAAGCTCCTTCCAAAGGGCTGCGGAAACGTGATCGGCGAAAGCCGCACCACTCCAACGCTCTTCCTCGGCAGAATGCAGCGCACATTCAGAGCATAAACATCCGCACACTGCAATCCCATCCTCCTGCAAGCAAGCTGCTACACTTTCACCAAATCTTAAACCGACTTTCCAAATCCGAAACGGGCCAATATTCTCCCGCCATCCCCCTCAAAAGCAATCTGTAACCTGTACCTTCCCTTCCCCTTCAATCTAAATACCTTCCCCTCAATCCCCTTCCACCCGCAGCGCCCTAATCTCCCCTCCGCCACAGGCAGGAAGGGCCCTGCGCGGGAGGGAGGATTTGGATTGGACCAAGCAAGGGGGCAAGGCATGGCCGTCCTCTATTTCGGCCAAACGGACGGTCGGATGCGACCAAGATCGACGGTGGAACGATCCTGGCCGTCCAAATCAACGGCCATCTGCGAGCCTCAACGGATAGGCGGAGGCAGGGATTGACACGGCCGCTGCTGCCACCTGGAGTCTAATCCTGCAAAAGTGCAAGCTCTCGGCCATGGCTGCCGCGTCCTCCAGCGCTTTCCAAGGAATCGGCCTGTAGGCTCCAGGGGCAGGGCTTGTCCGGAGAGGGGGAAGGAGCAGCAGGATCAGGATCATGGCGGCCGGCTCATTGCCGCGCCTTTTCTTGGGCGAGGTGGGGAAGGCCGCGCATCTGAAGGGAGAGAATTCCTTGAAGTTAGAAAGCAGACCAGCACAGACACTTGTGCTGCAATCTTGGAATGGAAGACTTGACTCTGTGAGGACGAATGCAACAACCATGCAGAGAGAGGCAGAGTCCATGGTGGAGGAAAGCCTGAAGAGGCTCGAGCAAAATACTGAGAGGCAGACTGCAGTTGCAGACAGACAATGTGTAGCAGCCGCGTCTTCATCGCTTGTCGTTGCAGCTGATGGAGATCCGGCAGTGTATCTGACATCGTACGATAGATTGTTGCGGCTTGGAAGGTACATGGTTTGTTTTCCATTGAGTGTGGGACCTATCCAACACTTGAACACTACCGATCGCACCGCCTTTATTTTTGCAATTTGAGAACACTCAAGGAACATCACATTCCTCTCTTTTCTTCTCCTGATTGTCTTACCCGGCCCATGAGTTTGATGGAGATAGCATACATTGGCAGTGTCCAATGTTGACTCCACGTGTGATTCCTCACACGTTTTTTTCTCAACGCATCCACGATTGATGAGCCCATGAGATCTTCTACGCTGATTTGTTGTCTAAGTCATGCGTTGTGCAGATTAGGAAAGTGTGTCTCTCTTTTGGAAGATATGAAAAACGTGGGCGTTCTGGATCCACATAAGGTGATTCAAGCTTTTGGCGCCTATGTGTCTTTCAACCTGGAACCGGCTGCAGTAATTGAAGCCATAATGCGGCTACATCACAGTTACTCAGTCAGAAAGCTGATTCCTCTGCTTTTCATGCCTGCTTCCTAAAAGTGGCCACTCGGTTAGCGGCGCTGGCAGCCTAAGAATCTGGTGATCATATCTAGTTGAGACACGCTTTCTGAACCAGAAACTTTGTTGGATATCCTCATCCTCATCGATTTTGCAGATCTTCCAAAAGAGGTTCTTCATGGAATGTCGAAAACTAAAAGCTGTAACAGCTGCTTTCCAGTTTACTCGCTTACTCCCAAGTCCATCGTTGGCTGCATACACTCAGCTGATTTCCGTTTGTGCTGCTGCAGCTAATGCAGAAGGTGAGTTTCGATAACTGTTGCCCAGAACCGCCTAATGTGTCCGACTGTGTGGATTTTATTTAATCGTCTTGGTTAGCAGGACAGTTCATTTCATTTCATTGAAAAAACTATCGTAGACGATGTTCTGCAGGTGCTCAGCGGGCATTCCGAGCTGCACAAAGTGCTGGCATTCAGCCAGATTGTGCCATGTACACCTCTCTCATTTCTGCTTATAGCAAGACTGGCCAGCTTGACCTAGCCTTTAAGGCGAGTACCTTTTTACCTTTTCCTTGTTTGCTGTACTTTTTTCACTGTTCAAACCTTTTGAGTTCTTGTGTCGATGCGCAAGCAAGATATTTTTCCGTACATTCAGACTACAGAGGCACAGGGGTTACACTTGCGCACACTAGGAAGAGGACTTTGGCCGTTTGTTGTTGATTCAGCAGGCCGATACAGTACTATTGGAGAGGAGAAATAGAAGGAAAGAAGATTGCTTGGCACAGGACGAGGGCATTGAGGTTTCTGATTGATCTTTTAAACCTTGTTGCAAACAGGCTTTCCACGAAATGGAGAATGCGGGTGTTGAAGCTAGTGTTCACACATACAGTGCCTTGATCGATGGTTGCGCAAGGGCAAAGCAGACAGCAAAAGCATTTGGCGTGTACGGTATTCTGATCGCTAAGGTACTACAGAGATCAATACAGTGGAAACCCAAAGACTCTGTCATTGTCATGTGGCCGTCCGTCTCATATGGTGCATACCGTCCTTCATAGCACTCGCAATGTTCCTAGTCTGCGGTTTTACTATAATTGCAAGTAGCCTAATTGCTGGTTTAATGTTGGGTAATTTAACTGGTACTGATCTTGGTGAGTCAAGACTCGCCATTCTGGGTTGTCTGAGGTCTTACTCTACAGTGATGGAACTCGTACTGCAAACCATGCCAGCTTGTCATTACAGCAGGCTCGATCTTTGTTCAGAAGTTGTTCAAACTTGAACCTTTTTATGATTGCCAGCCAAGTGGCGGAGGTGTTTTGGGGGATAGTCAAGTCATCATTGCCAGTAGACAATCGTAATATTTTGTTTCATTTGTTTTGTGGAATACATTTAGATCATGCTATGTGTTTGCCTGTAAATTCTATCACAACTTGCCTTCTTCAGAATTCTGCTCCAAGGGATTGGAGTTGTGGTTTTGCACTGTTTATTGACAAGCTTATGGTTGAGTTTGTGCAGAATTTGAAACCAGATCGGATGCTCTTCCATTCCTTGATTTCTGCATGCGCTAGTACCGATGGACTTGATCGTGCATTTGACGTCCTGCAAGACATGAAGGCGGAGAAGATTGAATATGACCACTACACAATGTCTCTAATGTTGGATGCCTGCACTTCATGTGGAAAAGTGAGTTCCCCGGGTTATGCTGGGTATCCTTAAGGTGGTCGGTCTTTTGGTGGCACATTTAGGGTTGCATTGTTCCATTACGACAAATGGCATTTCAATAGCATCCTTGGAGACCCCTTACAAGAGACGGAGTCATGGTTGCTTCGATGTGCACAACCTCCTATCCAATCACACGTGAAGCAAAGTGAGCAGCAATAGCATTTGTATAGTTACCTTTTTTTCCTCACGTTTACCTTTGAGGATGGAGGACACTCCTTCTAGAGTCGAGTATAATTCGACTGAGGTGTCAACTCTTCGCTTCACTTTTTGCATCGGACGGAATGACCTAAGTGGACTGGTTATTGCAAAACGAATCTTACTTTCATTTGGCAGGATTGCAGAATTCACTTTATTCATATACACTTTTATTATTTATTACTTTCACTTTATTACTTTCACTTTATTACTTTCACTTTTTTTACTTTCATATACACTTTTTCCGGTTCAGGTGTTAAACGGACAGGTTTTGAGCACGAAGTGGATCTTCGCTAGTGAGCAGTCAGTCAGTCTAGAAGTTTAGTTTATCTCTGCTGATAAGGGACGATTGAACCCTAATGGTTCATTATCTGATTTGCTTCAGGTGGACCGAGCCATGGGAGTGTATAGGACGATGCGGGGCAAAGGAGCCGCGACGACTGCTGCAACTTTCACAACTGCAATCAATGCGTGTAGCGTTACTGGGAGTCTGGAACAAGCCCTGCGAATATATGGTCATATGAAGAAGGATGGAATAAAACCTGATGAGGTGAAAAGTCTAGGCACGAATTACACCTTTTCTTTCACGACGAATGCTCGTTGTTTGCCGGCGTGTAGGATTGAGAATCAATCAGAAAAAGTTCTATAATGGCCAGTTTCTTTCCTTGGATCGCGAGCTGTAAAGGTAACATTTTATCGGTGGCCAAAGTACAATATTTCAGGTCACGCTATGGGCCAAGTCTTTGCTCTAACCGGACTAGATTGTACATGACTCCTAATTAGCCTGTCATGCTCCAGTCCATTCAGGTTGCTCGCTTTACCTTTCAGATCTTGCTATCTAGTCTTGCATCTGCAACATTACCTTTCAAGGCTCTGTTAGGAGTGAATTTGGTTGTCTTCAGCATCTGGAACCCACTCAAATTCATGATAACGGCATCCTTATTTCACGGGGAGAACTTGTAGAATTAGATATTTGAGAGAGGAAGCAATCGGCATTTTATCTTCTTACCTGTTGAATTGTTGAGGCTACCTTTCGGGCAAACTAGTTTTGTTTAATGCCATTTTGTTTCAACGATTTATGTCGCTTACTTGCTGGAATAAGTTCAACGACGTAGATTTGGTTGAGCAATTAAGTGGCCGTGTTTTTACTAATGTTATTGAATTTTGTTGCAGACGGTCTTTTGTGCACTTATAAAGGTGGCAACACGGGCTAAGCAAGTGGATGTTGCATTTTCATTTCTTGACGAAATGAGGCGTCAACGTGTGACTGCAACGACAAAAACTTACAACTCCCTTTTGAACCTCTGCTGTGAGGTATTTCGTTCAAATCTCCAAGCATTTGGGCCAACGTTCAAACCGGTGGGGGATTTGCGATCGGTTTTGTTCTTTTTTTCATCAGAAGACCACAATCTTGCACTCTGAATGTAGTGCTGTCAAGCATGACTCGACTATTTAGACATGCAGCTCTCAAGCAGAGTCAGTCAACGGAGTCTCAAGAAACAGAGGCTCTGAGGTTGACAAACAGTCCAATGTTCAAGTTTTGAACAATGAGAATGCTTTTGTAGCTTTGGTTTCTTTCAAGCCGTGTAGCAGTGGTACAGTGGTCCTTTGCAAGCTAACAGGCAGTTGACTTTCGTGTGATGCGTCTTACATTTTTTATCCTTTCTTTCGCGTTGTCCCTGTGTAGCTCACACTTCCTGAGAGGGCCGTGGAACTGTACAATAATATGAAGGCACATGGACAGAAGCCGACGGTAGTGACTTTCAATGCTCTTCTTCAAACACTTTGTGAGTATTCATTTCGTGGCAGACATGCGGGAGGGCGTTCTTTGTATAGGGGCCTGCACTGTTTCAGATTTACTTCCACCCAATGGGGATTGACGAAAGGGTGACTGAGCCTCACCACAAGAGCTGAGCCACGCACCATAAAGTACTTGAAGTATGTCTGCATTATTGCTTACTGCGCCATCTTCATACTTCTGCAGGTAATACAAGGCAGCTCGACCGTGCTCTTCTCCTACTCGATGACATGGCGCAGGAAGCTGTGGCCCTTAATCACCGTACATACAACATTCTCCTTACGGGCTGTGCACAGTAAGCCAACTACATTGCAGGAGTTTTTTTGTCAAATTGATTTGATGGTACTGAGGGATTAATTCCTGATCAAACTCATTCTGAAGCTTTTTCCATTGACGCATTTGCAGTTGCAGCATTCGCCAGATTCTTGCCCTTATTGCCCCTAACGTGATTCTTTAGACATGTTATAACCTGACTCCCCAGTTATATTGGACAAGAGGTGGATGCATCTGATTTGTTCTAAGCATGTCATTTCTAGTACATTTGCGAAGCGTGGAAATGATATTATTGCAATTGAGTTTACGGGTGTGCAGTGCGAAGGTGGTGGATGTGGCATTCAAGCTGTACCATGCCGCTGATTTGGATGGCAAAGCTCACAACCTAGCCAACTGCAGTGCTATGTTAGGTAGGTCATTCAAATTCTTACTCCAAGCCAAGGAAAATCATGCTAATTTTTTTAGTTCCTGGCAAGTTTTATCAGAGCACTCGCAAATTGAGTGCAATTCATTTCCTAGTTATTGCCTTCAACTGAAATGTCGCTGTAGCTGACAGTAATGGATGGGAGGGGATGACAGACTTATGTTATGGGCAGATCCGCTCAGGAGCATCCTCCCCATCCTTTTCCTTTACTGTCGGCCGTTTTCCTGCTGAAGCTTCGATTGGGACTCCTCAACAACAGTGGTATGTGACCAGCACCATTCCTTGCTCTACTACATCCGAAGGGGCTGACCCCCCCCATTTGTGATGTTCCGCCGGAGTGCAATGCTATGGTTAAAAGAGTTTGGGTGCGACAATGATTGACTTTTTCTTGAAGCGAACATACATTCCATGGTAGTGAGAACTATGGATTCAGTATTCCTTTAAAGTTGTGACAATATATCGTGCTCGCATCTATTTCCATTTGCGTGACTGGATTCTTGATGTTATGATGGTCATTTTCTGTTGACAGTGTGAATGTCGCTTTCATTGCGACAATGAGGACATTTGTGCTGATAGATTTCAGAGTTCGCTTCAGGGAACTTTTCGTTTTGTGCACTTACACATCTTGGTTATATTGTTATGATGCATGCTGTCTACATGCCCAAAATAACCTAATCATGTCAACAACCTTCAGACGAGGGTTGATGCTGATGCTGCATGATATAGACTGGGACTCCCTTTTTTTGACAGAATGGGAGAATTTCCTGTCCGAGATAGCTGAGGTGGTTTTGTCCTTACGCGGTTTATGTTATGCTTTGTTACACAGGGCTGCATGCGCCGTTGCCATATACAGACAAAATGTTGCAGCCGGAGTCATCCCCTCGAGACCTCTTCTGTCAAGAGTGCTGGGTTGCCTGCACTTACACAACGGTTATAATGCATCATTTAATAATGGAGAGACGTTGTATATGTTTGGAGGACATGCGGGTCCCATCTTAAGGAAGGAGAGCTCGGCCTGTGGGTTGGAAGATATCTATGATGGAAAGGCGGTGCCTTTATATGATGTGAGTACTGCCCTTGATAAGCTATGAGCCCATAACAGGAAATCTTGCAAATGCCACTACTTAACACAGCCCTTGTTGAGCCATCTCGACAGGAGTGTCTCCGTGGCCGACGTGCAGTCTTATCCCATTCAAATTTGGAATTTGCATTTATCTCCAGCTAGTAATTACAGTTAGCTTAAGCGATTGGAACCCAAGTCACTCGTCCTTTTCGTATGGTTTCCTGTTGAGCTAAATGGGTATTTTACTTTCCTTGTTTGGCAGGAAGCGGCCTCCCTTGGAGTGGTTCCCAATGTCGCAGGACAAGTTCCACCAACTTTGATAAATGTGGAGGGCCTTCCTTCGAATGCAGCGGAGGTATTGGTTTGGTTTCAAACTTGTTGTTTGCTAGTTATTCTGAACTTGTTCGTCCCTTTTTCGTTGGTCTTGCCTCCATGCTGGCCTTCTTCTTGAAAGCCAAGGGGGTCTGCGATGCAGTGAGTGTACTTTCAAAAGGTGTTCTTTCACTTCTCCGTCAGTCATGGAGTTTCGAAATTGAATTTTTTGTTTTGCTTGAACACAGGTTTGCATTTTGTCATTTCTGACGTCGGGATTACGGCTTTTGAAGGCAGAAGGTGTGTTAAGCAACTCCTTTAACCTCTACTGGTGGTATAAAGAATGTTGCGTTATCCTTGAGGTTGTATCATTTCTAGCGATAGTGCCTGGATAGACTCTCCTTGGTAGCACTTTTCTGAGGTTTGAATGGCATATAGATGTGTTTCGTCTTCTAAACTTTGCATCGCATAAACATAATCTAACTGGCACATGAAGCAGACATGTTGAAATGTTTTCTGCCCACACTGCTAAAGCTTTACTGTTTATGCACTTGGGCACTGTTTTTCATCTGCTGCTTATGCTACGTTAGTCGACTATGATCAATGTTAGTCCTGACATCAGTATTGTAGCCAGAAATTCTTGCCTGTGATAATCAACTTGTGAAATTCAACCTATTGACCTTGGATGGGTATTGGCAGATGGAAAGAGAGATCGTTACTTTCGGGGAGTGACCATCAAAGTGCCGGCAGACGTGGTGACAGCAACTTTGGGAGGAAATCAGGGAGAAAGAAAGATATCCATCGCGGGCAGGTGTGTTCTCAAACACTGCATAAAGGTAGAACACAGACAGGTCCTCGAAGGGAACGTGCTGGTTTTGGTAAGGGCCGTATGAGTTGATGCTGTTGAATCTACTGTCGGCCCAGGTAAAATCCAAGCAATTTGCTGCGAAAACTGTTGGGTTTGCTTGTATGTGGAACACACTCGCACCTCTTTTGTTTCCGACATGTTCTACGCTTGTGGTTAACGAACATCACCTCTTGAATGTTTGGAAAAAACTGCTCGTACAGAGCAAAGTTCCAATTGATTTCCTAAATGTTTTCCTCTAACGTCTATTACCTGTGTAGACCATCCCCCTGTGTAGACCATCCTCCATCCTTTTTCCACTCTCGTTTCCCTTTACCATTCCATTTTTTTTTATGAAATGATAAGCCCTGTCATAATGCAATGGGGTTGCAGGTCTGGCCAAGCGGTTGGGGCCCTCCTCCGTCGCCTTGGGGTTCCATATGTAGGTTCTGAAGCCTCAGGAGAAATCCAAATCATGGGCGGCGCCCTCCAGAAGTGGCTCAAGCAGCAGAGCCAGAAAGTAGAAAGGCCTCCTCCTCCCCCTCTCGGTCCCCCTCTCGGCCTACCCTCTTACCGACAGGCGGAAACAGGAGCCCCGGGGAAACGGTTAGGGCGCACTATTGCTCAGCAGCAGATGGAAATACGCATGAGCTCTGTACCCTCTTACACTCCAAGCAACTACTATAGGAGGCCCTCTACAGAGGGTTTGGAGGCTGCACATATGGCCGGCTTGATGCGGGAGATGGAGGAGGACCTCGTTACAGTTTCCCTGGCCGGATTCGCGGAGGCCTGAGGGCTTGAACAAGAGGTGATGTGCTTTTTAAAAAAACAAAAAAAAACTAAAGAATGATTCATTTCCGCTGCAAA
The DNA here is from genome assembly GCA_037447605.1 of Zygnema circumcarinatum. NCBI lineage: Eukaryota > Viridiplantae > Streptophyta > Zygnematophyceae > Zygnematales > Zygnemataceae > Zygnema > Zygnema circumcarinatum. Next base: position 1,583,514 of record CM074814.1, read on the forward strand.
ATTGCAGCCTAGGGGGTCTTTAGGGCCTGCGCAATGCAAATCAGCTGACACCTCCGGTTCGATACACAATAGCAGCCATTGGCGGACGATGGTAGACGATGCCGTAGTACATAGTGACGGACTGAGTACAAAGAATTGAAATTTGAAATATTTACCGTGAGGGGCGTACACAGGGGGGCGACTTCGACATGCAGCAAATCTAGGAAGCTAGCTTCCATAGAAAGGAGTTTAGGAGATTTGAGGCCCTGCCACTTAAAAATATATTTATGTCTGATGTTACCAAACAAGTAACGGAAACATGAAAGTCGATCTGTTCCGTTTATTGCGTTCATCTGGTTTCCAAACACTGGAATCCTTGGGAGAGCACTATATTGCTTGTGCTTGTTTTATCCTTTTTGGTTTCCCCTTTTGTGTTGTAGCTTGCAAATTCCACGAACATGGAAATCACAGCAAACAAACAGACTCTACATGGAAGCGTTCAACAGTCCTAAAAGGGCTCGTCAAGCCCGACCACGCCTCCCCGCGTACTGCTCCATTTGAGACTGTCCAGTCCACCCAGTTGGAGAGATTGTTTGTGCAGGTTATGGCAACTAATAAGCTTCGACATAAGCTGGGACATGCCCGTCTATTCTCAGCTCGGATCTGCAAATGTGTCAAATACGGAGTTCGTCTCCTCTCTTCCACTTTCTGCCCTTCTTTTCTTCTTCTTTTGAATCCAACGCAGACCCACTCACTCCTCACACGTCCCATCTCTCATCAGACGGAAGAGAGCGACCCAACATCTCTCGGATGGCCTCCCAGCAACCGCTCGGCCTCGTCCCCAATGCGCTTTCCTGCACATCGCCACAAGCGCTACTCGACAACATGATGTTTGGTCCAAATGTGAAAGAACATGCAGGTGAGTATGAAAAGAATCGAAGCGAGTTCCACAAAGCAAGGTCAAGAAACGAGGCAAGAGGAACACGCACCGAGCTCCGCCATGGCTGCTATCGCGAGAAGACTGAGGCCCGTTACCACCAGGTCAGCACCAACCAAGATCCCCAGAATCCGTCCAGGGCTGGCGGGAAAAAGGGAAATGGTAAGGATGGCGAGAGCCAAAGAGGCCAACCCGCTAAGGAGCGGAAGAGACCACATGCTTAAGGAGCGCACAGTGCATGCGAGTATAATTTTGACGAGTCCCTGCCACAGAGAAAATACAACGAAACCACAAACAACAATCCTCAGTAGAAAGCTAAAAAGAAACTCCATGCACCACTTGAACGCCCTGCTGAATAATACCCACCAACTGCTTGCAAAGAATTTGCTTTCGTTCCCTTGTAGGGCTGTAGCTTGCAAGACGAAGCAATGGGCTTAGGATGTTAAGAAAGCTTACATGGGCGATGAACCATCCAGCCATGATAATGGCCACTGCCAATACGCCGGTCCGCCGAGAAAGCACGAGCCACAGGCCGACTGCGAGATGAAGCAGCCCCAAAAGAAGGAAACTGAGTGTTCCAGGTGCGCCCAGAACCATCACAAAGGTGAAGATCGTGTACACGCCCGCCACCACAAGCAGCCATCCTGCAAGAGAAGTGGGAGCAGCAGGGAAAGGAAGAACTCTTGAGGTGTTCAGATGCTGCAAGTCGACAAATGAGAGGCCGGAGCATGAGACAAAGCAGACCAGCTACACCTTTTTTGGGACTGTTTTTATTGTTTCTAGCAATTCATCGGCCACGTGTCGCGTAGAAAGGAAATGAAGACGCTGTTGAAGCTCTGTCAAAAAGAGCAGAAAGGAGTATCTATTGGAAAGGCAGCATCGACTTTTGCAGAAGTGTGAAGGCAACAAAAATGTTATTCATTCACACTGGACAGAACAGGGACCTCACCAAGCAGTTGCTCCAACGCGAAAGCAAACAGAAGGGGAAAGGAGATGGCGACCAATCCTGCCAGAATGAAAACTGCCACAAAGTAGACATCATAAGAGTGTTAGGGAGCCACCCTCTCAATTTAAACGCATCAACAAATTGAATGAAAGCATACCATCTTATGTCTGCAGTCGTAGCGGCCTGATTCCTTTCTCCGTCCTACCTGTGTTCAGATAAACTGCTCTTTATGTGGAATCTAAATCAACACATTTTTAGCATCCACGGACTTCTACAACTTCAGGACATCCTAGATAGAGCGAAATAGCTCAGAATTTATTTCTCCCACTGCAATATATTTTCCCAGTAATACTATTCGGCCAGTTTCCTCGGTGATTCTATTATCAACTATGATTTTATATTGCTTGCAGCACAACCAATTGTCACATCATTCCCTCTCCGTTCTGCAGCGACTATCCTTGTTCCCTAAATTCAAACGCTCGTTTTCTCTTCAACTAAAGAAAAAAAAAAAGCCATGTTCCAATAAAATAGGATATATTCAAAAATATGTCCAACGATCTTACATATTCCCGCGAGTGTATTGTACAGTGACATGGAGTGCAAGTGGTCAAGGGCGATCGGTCGACTAAGCGGCCGAACAGGAATGGTGAAGTAGTACAGGCCGGGCTGGCGTGCAGGAGGGGAGGAGACTGCCTCGTACACATCTGCACGTTCTCTGAGACCTTCAAATGTCTCTCGAGCCGCCATGGCTGCCCTCCTCGATCGCAGCAAGGACTCACTTTTTATTTTTTGCTTTTAGAACAAGATATTCAGCAGCAATCTAGGGACACAAAATCCAGCAAAGAGGACCCGATAACAGGTTTGTCTTGAAAGCCCTCCGCAAGAGTCACAGGCGATAGGAGGCAAGACGGAGGGAGAAGAAAGGAAAGGACATGTTCATGTTGGTGAACCAGGTAACGCCACGTGCAGGAAATCGCATGAGAAGACGCGCCCTTCACAGAGAAGGAGAGCAGAATTCCATGTCGGAGCAACTGCTGCGTGATGGCTACGTTGCAGCCATGCAAGGGACGAGCACGTCGGCAAGGGCGACATTAAACGCAGCATAAGCCGAGAACGTTCTCTTCAAGGCCGCAGGGGCCTTGCACGCGCATGCACGGCCCTGCAATCCGCCACGTGGCTCTGTGCGCCATGCCGCATACTTCCGTAGCTGCCGCCGTCACGTGGCGAGGCGCCTCCACTCTGCTGGCCGTGCCCGCCAGCCATTTCCGTCTATCATCTGCTGCATCTACAGGAATTTCTTTTTCGTTTTTTGAGCGGTGTGGTAGCTTTCTCTCTTCTTCTGCAACTTTTCTTGGATTTCACATAGTCGTGAAGGTTTCTCGGCAGGTTTTTTTGGGGGTTGTAAAGGAAGATAGACTAGGAGAGGATTAGGTTTGAAAGGGGAAGGGAAGAGAATTGGGATCATGTCACGGGGGGGGCGAACTGTGGTCATTCCGCAAACAGTGGTGGATGCCAACTCTGAGTATTCGCTCCGTATTCCGTTGCGCCCTCTCACTGGACCTGTTCCTGCTCGCTCCTTGCGTCGTATTTCGACATACGGCGCCATCTATGCTACAGGTGATGATGCTAAGGCACTGCCTCTTTGATCTTTGACTTCTGCAAGAAATTGGTTTCTGCTTCTTCAATTGGCTAATATTCTATATTCTGACTCGGTGCTGGGATGGGTATCAGTGTTGGCACTTCTCGGAATTGGTACTATTCTGTACTGCATCTTCTTCGGCTACCAAATTGATCTGTTCATAGGTGAGTTGAACAGAAATAAGTGAAAGCTACCCTTCAACTGGCCTTATTTGGACCAATCTGAGTCTACATATAAACGGATGATGGTCATTATTGGCCTTAAGTTTGTTCGGGAAGTTGCTGTGCAGGTTGGCTTCTGATCGTATCGGGTGTGATTACCGTATTGCACGGGATCACTCTCTGGGGTGCCCCGGGGACATTGGCCACTGTGGCTAACGGTCTCATTCAGGTGTTTTTTGGAGCGGTCTTTGTGATGCCATGGCTGACCCTGGAAGGCAAAGTGGCTCTCAGCGCCTTCCTGCCCTTCTTATTCCTCGCCTCGGTCAGCACTTCAACCCTCCTTCCACGTTTTTCTTGTGACCTGCGTCATGTTTTGATGGCTTAACTCCAACTTCATTCTCAACATCCTGCCTCTTATTTGACATTATTAAAGAGAAGACTACATTTTCTTAATGACTTTTAGCTTGATCCATCTCCAGGGGCTGGCGAGAGTGGGCCAAGCCGGCTCCCTCCACCGCATAGTGATGTGGCCCTTCCTCCTAATCAGCGGAGTGATCGCCATTGTGCTCGCAATTGTTGTGTGGGGCGCGTACCCCGCTCTGCCGCAGAGGACTTTGGGCATAGTCGTGGGGGCCGACTTCGTCGCTTTCTCTCTCGCTCTCGGGCTCGTCTCCGGCATGTCCAACATCGGTGAGTTGCTGTTTGTTCTTGGGGATCAGACCGGAAAGAATGACATTTGCAAACATCGAGATTCGAGATTGAATCGTTGTGTATGAGCTCGTTGTGTATGATCTTACTCTCACTCTTCATTTGGGGTTCGGGCGGCATTGCTTTCAGGTTATAAAGTGATGGCCCCTTTGGAGGAGGAGGACCCCAGCCATTCCTAAACGAATGGCGGGAACAAGAGAAAAAAAATAAAAGTTGGCACCAAGTGACCTGAAGCGAAGTAATGAAAGGAAGAGAAGAAACGAAGTAAGAAGTAGAAGTAATGAAATGTTCGATGGAGAGAGCGCTTACTTGCCTTTCCATGTGCCACTTTGCACCTCCTGCTCGGCCTTAGTGCTGTGACTGGTCTGGGCATTAAAAGATGTTATTGGGAACCTCTATAACGTTGCTGCAGTTGAACAAGTTCCCATCGGCCTCCCCCGTGGAACGTTAGATGGCATCCTATGGGAAAACGTTGAGAGCCTTCTTTAGCAGTAGATCGTGTTCTTTTCAAATGGGTGTCTGACCTGGAGGCTAACGGTGCTGTGCAAGAGGCATGGAGGATTCGTCTCTCGCTGACTTTGTTGCAATCTCGATTGAAACTCGACCCATGTTGTTGCTTTTTCGTGTGTGATGACACTCAATTATGGAGTGTTTTGGACGGGTCATCCATTGCTGACCGCTGCAGAGCTGTATTTCAAAGCTCAAGGCCATCCTTTGACGTGCTTGCGGACAGGCAAGCGAATTCGCGCTTACACTTGTAAAGCAGGCTGCTTGTTCGCACGGCTGACTTTAGAGGTACTGGGAACACCGCCTACTGCCTATGGGCTCCTTCGAGGATTTTTCAGCTCAAAACCGTTGTAACGAGGATCAAAGTTGCTCTTACTTTTTGTTCTGAGTGACATCCAAACATTTCGCCCGTGACAACACTCTGGAGAGTAAAGGATTTGGCATTGATTTCGCGAGGGCGATGCCATCAGATGGGCACCGACAAAGTCAACATGGAGAGCCACGAGGAACCGATCGGTCACAAAAGACAGAGATGACTGAAAACGCTAACACTAACACAATTCATTACTATGCAAAGGCCAGCTATGATGGTGCAACGCCCCGCCAGCATGTCCCTTGGAGCATTGACATGCCTGCTGTGTCCCCAACACAACCCAGTCCTCACTGTACCATGGGGGTAAGTTTCTAGCCGCTGCATAACGCCACCACACATCCCAAGCGTCCATAGATTGAGGGCACAGTCGAGCCAAGTCAATCCCGACTCGTTACTCCACACAGAAAGATTTCATGCTCACAAAAAAAATACACATTTTCGTCAATTTTCAATTTGCCAGAAACATATACCCGAGTGTTCGTGTTCATCTCAATCCAATAAAAATGAATAATGAAACAAATGGAATAAAAAAAATTGCGTCCCCTCAGTAACCTTCAAAAAAAACGATAAACCCTCCACTTGCAGACCACTTAAAAAGGAAAATAAACCAAAAGCAAACCCCAGATGTAAAAAAGACCTCAAAAGACTTCAAATAAAGTACACTTTAAACCAGACTAAGCGACGTAGTAGTTTAAAAGCAGAACTCCGTCGCCATCTCGCACTCGTCTTGTCTACCTTGAACCCAAAGTGTCACGTCACAGTGAGCCAAAGCCATACCCCCTGTGCCCATCCTCCATCCAAGAAACATTTTCATCGCTTTTGCGTTTTATTCCAAACTGTGAGTTCGCTTGTCCATTCAAACGTTCCAAGCCGATGAGTTCAGTTCGGAAGTATGAGGTCCGGGCTGCCTTGCAGGATCACCAAGTCGGCTCCTTACAAACTCCCACCTGCTATCTCCAAGACTGCCACTACTACCAACAATTTCCACTGCGAGGGAGATATCCTCCAAAATCACTTCCTTGATCACCTCCTTCATTCCCTCACTTGAGTTCGTACCTCCGGGACAACTCCACCTCCGTCTCCTGCTCTCTCTCGCGAAAGCAGGAGAGACACTATCAGCCGGCTGGTTAGCAGCAGTTCTGGGAGATGTCAATACAGGCGGTGCTGCTCTCAGTGGGGGAGTAGGAGGGCGAGTAGGAGAGGGGAGTTGATGTCGGTCCATCTTCCTTGACCGACTGAATATCTTCCCTCGTGTTGATCTTTCCTTTGGAGACCTCTGAGGAGATGGAGGCACCTTCTGTGAGTCCATTCCGGGATAAAAACTCCATGACTGAGGGCTGGTAGGAGACTTAGGAGGAAATCCCCTTGGAGACATTTTGTATTGATGTCTCGGACTGGAGACATCAGGGCGAATGAAAAGAGAGGGAGCTGCCCATCCCGGCCCATGTAAGTTAGAGGCTTGGAAGTCCATTGACTTTGTAGCTCTATGGGAACTCCATGCATGCTCTTCATTCGAGTCAGAATGTCTCCGACTATCCGAATGAGCTTGTGGGAGAGGGCGGCCATTCTGCCTACTCCAATGAGTAGGAATATCCTTTCTCTCTCCCAACCTGAACATGTCAGAGTCTGAGGAAGAGGTGCGAAGCGTAACAATAGGGGAGCCTTGTTCTGAAAAGAGTTCTACATTGCCTCTAGTCACTTCTATCACGATGCGACCAGGAAACGCTCGCATTCCCATTGGTTTCGCTATAGGAGGAGGAGATGGGAGAGGGTGGGCTCGCCATTGATGGCCATTTGCTGCTCTCTCACTCGCCAGCACTCCTCTTGGACTTAACCCTTTTTGCGAGGGCTCTTCGAACCTTTTGGGTCCAAGTTTGGGAGAGGGACTTTCAGGATGGGAGGGAGACCTGCTGCTGCGAAGGGGCCACGCAGCATTAGAATCGTGAAGTCCACCTTGGAGTACTTTTGGAGAAGCCTGCAACTGCAAAAAAAGTATAAAAACACAAATGAGCGGGTGACGGTGTGAGATACATCGGTGGAATAGGGATAGGCGATCATTTTTTTTCTTAAGGCTGACGAAGAGGTTTGGAGAAGAGCAGCAAAAAATGCCCTAGCCGTTCAAGAGAAAAGTGGATAGAGATATAAGGGGAGCGACTAAGAGATGCTTTGCATAAAGGATAGAGGATGGTCGATTTGACATACGCGGATGAACAGGATAAAGATTGCACCATTGTCTGGAAATGCATATAAGTAAAGCACGAGACAATGCTTAGACTGTTTAGGTCAACACAAGCCACCACAAACAAATCTTAGCTCAAAACCTTAGCTGTCATTCGCATTGAATCTATTAGATTCTTGTAACTACTCATACCCCTTCCTACATTTCCCTACGTTTTCCTACGTTTCCTTCCTTTCAAAGCATGCGCGAGTGAACACGACGACAAGACTCACCTGAGGCGAAGACATGGGCAGAAAGGACCCAAACACAGGTCCTGCATGCTCCGACTGCAAACCACGAGGACTCCCCGGCGAATCCGCGAGAGGGCCACCAGAGGCAGAAGAGGGCCCTTTGGCGGTGGGGCCGAGGGCCAAGTGCAGGCCAATCCGGCGAGCCTGCTCGCGGGCCGTCTGGGAAATATCGGAACATCGCTTCTGTCTGGGGTCCGAAAGGGACCCGCCCGCTTGCAAGCATGAAGCAGCGGAGTCTTCACATATGGAAAGGAAGTAGGCGGCTCGGGACCTGGGAGGGGAAGGGAAGGACAGGGAAGAGAGAAGGACAAGGGTCGGGTTTTGAGATGGATTGTTTGTGAAGCGAATCGAATGGAGGGGAGAGAGAGGAAAGGACAAGGGTCAGGTTTTAAGGTGGATTGTTTGTGAAGCGAATCGCATGGAGGGGAGAGAGAGGAAAGGACAAGGGTCAGGTTTTAAGGTGAATTGTTTGTGAAGCGAATCGCATGTAGGAGAGGAAGAGAAAAGGACAAGGGTCGGGTTTTAAGGTGGATTGTTTGTGAAGCGAATCGCATGTAGGAGAGGAAGAGAAAAGGACAAGGGTCGGGTTTTAAGGTGGATTGTTTGTGAAGCGAATCGAATGTAGGAGAGGAAGAGAAAAGGACAAGGGTCAGGTTTTAAGGTGGATTGTTTGTGAAGCGAATCGAATGTAGGAGAGGAAGAGAAAAGGACAAGGGTCAGGTTTTAAGGTGGGTTGGTTGTGAAGTGAATCGAATGTAGGAGAGGAAGAGTCGAAAGAGGGGACATTTAGAGATGGGTGGGATTGAATGAACTTCAGCGAGGTGCGACATAGTTTTCTGAAAATTATTTGAAAATTGATTTAATGCGTATTCCTGCACAATATCAAGTTATGACACCGTAAAATAGAAAACGCTTTAGCACAAAGCTAAGAAATAACATTTATCATCAACACATTTCACATAACCAGGACGTTGCATTTAGCGCTACCCGAACGCACCTTAAAATCGGTAACGTCAGAATAGAAGATGCAGTGGGCCTCCCAGCAGGATCTTCGACAAGAAGCGACGAAAGCAGCTGCCTTATCTCTTTGCTATACCTGCACATGCAGAGAATGGCAACGTTTCAAATAACAGAGGAAGATGAACGCTCCTCCTTACTCAGCAGACTGCCAACAACTTGACCAATTGCTTTTCCCTAAGTTTCCTTTCTTTCTTTCATCTTTTCTGTGTGAAGTGTTTTTTTTTTTTGAGTAGCAGCACTTACTCTCCGCTCGGCGGCTCGTACGAGCTGAAGAGCACATGATATGTGAGCTCAGGCAGAGAGGCGCCGCTGAAGGGCGGGCGCAGGCACAGCAGCTCGTACAGGATGCAGCCCAACGACCACATGTCTGCGAGTTCCATGCCCACAGTTCAGCTTCTCGTTACAGATCCACAAAATCCGTACACCCCGCCATAGAACGGGACGAACCGTACGAACCATACGAACGAACAAGACGGGAAGCATGGAAGCGTAGGGCTTCGTTCCCCTTCAGGGATGCTGTTCAGGGATTGGAGGAGACGTGGCGGAAAAAGGGAGTAGGAGGAAGGGCTGACCGGACTTGAAGCTGTAGGAGTGGCCTTGCAGAAGCTCGGGGGACATGTAGACGGGCGTTCCCACCATGGTCTGGGCGAGGGCGTGGGTGGAATCCATGGATCGCGCGATTCCGAAGTCGCCGAGCTGCACGGTCGCGGCATTGCCGCCGGGGAAGTCGCTGCTGCTGCGCAGGAACACGTTCTCTGTCTGCAGGAGGCAGGCAGAAGGATGGAACAGGTTGAGGATCTTGATTCGGAGGTGATGGAGGCTGGATTAACGGTGGATTGATCCGCTTGTTGTCTGAAGCGGACGCTTCCAGACGCTGGAATAGCTCTGTTTGAGGGTATGAAAAATGATAAGGCGGAGCGAAGCGAATCGGATAGGGTTGTATATCGAGGCTTCCTGTACAAATTGTAAAGCATTTTCCGCATACTACGCGCTCGAAACATCGTTTCTCGTAAGCAGCGAGGAGCTGCGTTGGTGTCTGGTTGAGACCTTAACCAGCTGGTTCTGAGAATGTGAACTGCCATTAGCGGAGCGAAGGTAATGACCTCTACATGGAAATGAAGGAGCTAAAGATACTATTTTAGTAAAATTTAAATCTCTTAATTCTCTAGCTACCGGACCAAATACCCGTGTTCCACGTGGGTTCCCTTCTTGATTAATAACAACTGCAGCATTATCATCGAAACGTAGAGCCATCCCATTATCACGTTTAATACCTTTACATGTACGTACTATAACTGCTCTTACAACTTCTGATTTTTTTAAAGGCATGTTTGGCACTGTCTCTTTGACAACTGCAATAATCATGTCACCTATGTTAGCGTATTTTTGATTACCGGATCCCAGTACACGAATACACATGAGCTTTCTAGCTCCACTGTTATCGGCTACATTTAAATAAGATTGAGGTTGAATCATGAGTTTATGATGTGTTAATATGTATCTATTTGCTTGTAACCGTTTACAATCAACAAATATTATCGAATAACTGCCAAAATAGGAGCTTTTACAAATTGTGTTTTAATAGGCATTTTAAAAGCTGCTATTCTCATTGCTGCTCTAGCAATAGTTTCTGAAACTCCGCTCATTTCGTACAGTATTCGTCCTGGTTTTACTACTGCTACCCAATATTCAGGGGATCCTTTACCAGACCCCATGCGTGTTTCTGCAGGTCGCATTGTAATAGGCTTGTCAGGAAAAATTCTTATCCATAATTTGCCTCCTCGTCTGGCATATCTAGTCATCGCACGTCTTCCTGCTTCAATCTGACGAGAGGTTATCCAAGATGGCTCTAAAGCTTGCAAACCGAATCT